>CAEFZP010002018.1:0-72500 GCA_903064625.1 Mallotus villosus | reverse complement strand
TCACACACACACACTCTCTCACACTCACACTCTCTCTCACACTCTCTCGCTCACACACACACACTCTCTCACAGGAAAGATCAGGAGGAAGATGAGTCACTAAAACAAATATTTCCCAGAATGCTTTTCACCTTCCCTGCAAACTGGAGGAAGAGAAACGGGAGGAGAAAGAAAGAGGGAGAGTGAGAGAGAGAGAGAGGAGTGGGAGAAATACAGAGAGAGGGCGAGAGAGCGAGGGATACAGAGAGACGGGGAGAGAGAGAGAGAGAGAGAGAGAGAGAGAGAGAGAGAGATGAAGAGAGAGGGCGAAGAGAGAGAGGGATACAGAGAGAGAGATACAGAGAGAGAGCTTCTGTACTCTCTTAAGACTCACAAGATTGTGCAGGTCCCTGGTGGTCTTGGGGGTGGGGAGGGGCAGGGCTCCGTGGGGGGTCTGTGCGTGCGTGCGTGCAGGGTGACGCCTGGTTATTGATTTCCAGGGATGAAGCGAGACACCGTCCAGGTAGAACTGTGCTGGGCTTGCCAGCCTCCACACAGCCTCCACACAGCCTCCACACAGCCTGCACCTTCCACCACACAGCCTCCACACAGCCTCCACACAGCCTGCACACAGCCTGCACACCTCCCTGACTGACTGGCAGGCTGACTGACTGACTGACTGGCAGGCTGACTGACTGACTGGCAGGCTGGGTGGTGACTGACTGACTGGCAGCTGGGTGGGTGGGTGGGTGACTGACTGGCTGGTTGGGTGACTGGCAGCTGGGTGGGTGACTGACTGGCAAGCTGGGTGGGTGGGTGACTGACTGGCTGGTTGGGTGGGTGACTGACTGGCTGGTTGGGTGACTGGCAGGCTGGGTGGGTGACTGACTGGCAGGCTGGCTGACTGGGTGACTGACTGGCAGGCTGGCTGACTGGGTGACTGACTGTCAGGCTGGCTGACTGGGTGGGTGACTGACTGGCAGGCTGGCTGACTGGAGTAACTGAGTCACTAAACAGACCAACCATATCCTGGCACATACACAATGCTCACTTCAACTGTACCAAAACATGAAATCTGCACCTCTCACTCCCACCTACGGCACACACACACTCACCCGTACAGACACACACACACACACCCATACAGACACACACACACACACACACCCATACAGACACACACACAGCTGGGGTGTAGCAGAGTGCTGGTGGTGGAGTAGAGGAGTACTCCAGAGAGCTGTATCCTGATCCGTCAGGCTAATCATGCTTGGCGTGCTGCTCTCACGTACTGGTCTCACATGCTGCTCTCACATGCTGCTCTCACGCCAAACAGATTGGAGAACATGTAACAACGCTTTCCACAGAGCTACAGAAGAACCACACCCACACACCAGCACACACACCCACACACACACACACACACAACAGCACACACAGAAACATCCAAACACGCATGAATACAGAAACACACACATGCCAACACACACACACACACTGCCCGATCTGAAACACACCATTTTAACTTCACTTTGGGCACACATGAGAACTTCAGACAGAAAATAAATGTATAATGTGTGGTGCTTCTCGCCGTGCGTCCTGTTTCTCGTACAGTCGAGAAGCGTTGGGCGATGACGGACTTGTTTAACGACGGTGGTGTTTCCCTCAGAAGCACCCTCTTACCGGGACGGGGGGGCGGGCGCACACGGGCCGGCACGGGGCCGCACGGGGCCGCTCAGAGGAGCTTGCTGAAATACATGCTGGCCGTATCCGTAGATACCGGGGGCCAGGAATAACACTGGGTAGTCCTGGAGGGAAAGAAACACTCACATTCATAGTTACACACTTACACACACACACACACACACACACACACCACTGGCCACAGCCACTGAAAACCATAACTCTGCAGAGTGATGTGAGGGAGAGGGAGAGGTGGGCAACAGAGAGAGGGAGATCGAGAGAGAGAGACAGGGGAAGAGTGAGAGACAGAAAGAGAGAGAGACAGCTAGCATAGTGATGTGAGGGAGAGAGGGAAGGAGGGAGAGGTGGACAACAGAGAGAGGGAGATAGGAGGAGAGAGAGAGGAAGAGTGAGAGACAGAAAGAGAGAGAGAGCTAGCAGAGTGATGTGAGGGAGAGGAGAGGTGGGCAACAGAGAGAGGGAGATAGGAGGAGAGAGAGAGAAGAGTGAGAGACAGAAAGAGAGAGAGAGCTAGCAGAGTGATGTGAGGGAGAGGGAGAGGTGGGCAACAGAGAGAGGGAGATAGGAGGAGAGAGAGAGGAAGAGAGAGAGACAGAAAGAGAGAGAGAGCTAGCAGAGTGATGTGAGGGAGAGGAGAGTGGGCACAGAGAGAGAGATATGAGGAGAGAGAGAGGAAGAGAGAGAGACAGAAAGAGAGAGAGACAGCTAGCAGAGTGATGTGAGGAGAGAGGGAGGGAGGGAGAGGTGGGCACAGAGAGAGGGAGATAGGTAGGAGAGAGAGAGTAAGAGAGAGAGACAGAAAGAGAGAGAGAGCTAGCAAGTGACAGCTCTCTCAGGCGTGACCGTAATAAAGTAAGAGGAGTGTTGCTCCAGTCACACACCACATCATATATCCAACTGCTTTCATTCAGCCTGACATCACATGGCCATCACACCCTGACTCAATCACGTACGCAAACACACGATCACAACTATCAATACCTGCCTCTCCCTCTCTTCCCAGCCCCCCACCATGGTGTGTGTGTGTGTGTGTGTGGTGTGAGAGAGAGAGAGAGAGACAAAGCCATGGTTTGTGTGTGTGTGTGAGAGACAGTGCCATGGTGTGTGTGTGTGTGTGTGAGAGACAGGGCCATGGTGGTGTGTGTGTGTGAGAGACAGAGCCATGGTGTGGTGTGTGTGTGTGTGTGTGTGTGTGTGGTGTGTGTGTGTGTGTGTGTGTGTGTGTGTGTGTGTGTGTGTGTGTGTGTGTGTGTGAGAGAGAGACAGAGCCATGGTGTGTGTGTGTGTGTGAGAGACAGGGCATATGGTGTGTGTGTGTGTGTGTGTGTGTGTGTGTGAGAGAGAGACAGAGCCATGGTGTGTGTGTGTGTGAGAGACAGGGCATATGGTGTGTGTGTGTGTGTGTGTGTGTGTGTGTGTGGTGTGTGTGTGTGTGTGTGTGTGTGTGTGTGGTGTGTGTGTGTGTGAGAGAGAGACAGAGCCATGTGTGTGTGTGTGTGTGTGAGAGACAGGGCATATGGTGTGTGTGTGTGTGTGTGTGTGAGAGAGAGACAGAGCCATGGTTTGTGTGTGTGTGTGTGTGTGTGTGTGTGTGTGTGTGAGAGAGAGACAGAGCCATGGTTTGTGTGTGTGTGTGTGTGTGTGTGTGTGTGTGTGTGTGTGTGTGTGTGTGTGTTGTGTGTGTGTGTGTGTGTGTGTGTGTGTGTGTGTGTGTGTGTGTGTGTGTGTGTGTGTGAGAGCGAGACAGAGCCATGTGTGTGTGGTGTGTGTGTGTGTGTGTGTGTTGTGTGTGTGTGTTGTGAGAGAGAGACCGAGCCATGGTGGAGAGGTGGAGGGGTGGGCAGACAGCCCAGACCTGGTCTGGACGAGGCTGATAATGAGCAGGAGGATCTAGTGGAGTTGTGGGGGTCTTAACACACGCAGCCTCAGAGTTGTGGGGGGTCTTAACACACGCAGCCTCAGAGTTGTGGGGGTCTTAACACACACAGCCTCGGTCAAGCTGCAATGCTGGTGGTCAGTGATCCCATTCACACACACGCACGCACTCACACTCTCGCTCTGAAGCTTTCTTAAATCCAGTATAAGCGTACTCTCTCTCTCTCTGTCTCTCTGTCTCTCTGTCTCTCTGTCTCTCTGTCTCTCTGTCTCTCTGTCTCTCTGTCTCTCTGTCTCTCTGTCCTCTCTGTCTCTCTGTGTCTCTGTGTCTCTGTGTCTCTGTCTCTCTGTGTCTCTGTGTCTCTGGTGTCTCTGTGTCTCTGTGTCCTGTGTCTCTGTGTCTCTGTGTCTCTGTGTCTCTGTTTCTGTGTCTCTGTGTCTCTGTGTCCTCTGTGTCTCTGTCTCTCTGTGTCTCTGTCTCTCTGTGTCTCTGTCTCTCTGTGTCTCTGTGTCTCTCTCTGTGTCTCTCTCTGTGTCTCTCTCTGTGTCTCTCTCTCTGTCTCTCTCTCTGTCTCTCTCTCTGTCGTCTCTCTCTCTGTCTCTCTCTCTGTCTCTCTCTCTGTCCTCCCCCTCTGTCCTCCCCCCTCTGTCTCTCTCTCTCTCTCTCTGTCTCCCTCTCCCTCTCCCTCTCCCTCTCTCTGTGCCGTCGTTTAGTAGGCTGGGTGTGCCGTTCAGGGCAGTTGACCGGAGGAAGCCCCGAGGCTGGTGGGGGGAGGTTAGGCTAGCAGGCTGGGTGGGGGGGGTTCTCAGGCTAGCAGGCTGGGTGGTGGTCAGAGAGTTATGGCAGGTTTAACCTGTGTAAGGGAGGGAGGGGGGGTCACACCTAAGGCCGGGATTTGTTATAATGCGGCCAACAACAGACCCGAGTTAAATCACCATGGTGACAAGATGTTGCCTTGTCTTAGTGCCCAAGCCCACTCTTCCAAACAGTCTCACACACACAGCCAAAAAAGCGTGTACACACACCACACACACACACCCCACACACACACGTAAGCACACTCCAGCCAAGTCAAACAGGGCTCCATCATAGAGCATGTTTATCTTCGCACTCTGCATCTCTCAGAGCGAGCTCTAATGGTGTTGTAATTAAAGTGGCCTCCCCACCTCCATCCTCTCCCCCTGCCCTCCTCCCCACCTCCATCCCTCCCTCTGGTGTGCCCCCCTCCCCACCTCCATCCTCTCCCCCTGCCCTCCTCCCCACCTCCATCCTCTCCCCCTGGCCCTCCTCCCCACCTCCATCCTCTCCCCCTCGGCCCTCCTCCCCACCTCCATCCTCTCCCTCCTCCCACCTCCATCCTCTCCCCCTGCCTCCCCTCCCCACCTCCATCCTCTCCCCCTGCCCTCCTCCCCCACCTCCATCCTCTCCCCTGCCCTCCTCCCCACCTCCATCCTCTCCCCCTGCCCTCTCCTCCCCACCTCCATCCTCTCCCCCCTGCCCTCCTCCCCACCTCCATCCTCTCCTTCTGCCCTCCTCCCCCACCTCCATCCTCTCCCCCTGCCCTCCTCCCCTCCTCCCCACCTCCATCCTCTCCCCTGCCCTCCTCCCCACCTCCATCCTCTCCTTCTGCCCTCCTCCCCACCTCCATCCTCTCCCCTGCCCTTCCTCTCCCCTTCCCCCTCCTCCCCACCTCCATCCTCTCCCCCCTGCCCTCCTCCCCACCTCCATCCTCTCCCCCCTGCCCTCCTCCCCACCTCCATCCTCTCCCCCTGCCCTCCTCCCCACCTCCATCCTCCCCCTGCCTCCTCCCACCTCCCTCCTCTCCCCCCTCCTCCCCACCTCCATCCTCTCCCCCTCCTCCTCATCCTCTCCCCCTGCCCTCCTCCCCACCATCCCTCCTCTCCCCTGCCCTCCTCCCCACCTCCATCCTCTCCCCCCTGCCCTCCTCCCCACCTCCATCCTCTCCCCCTTCCCTCCTCCCCCCCTCCCTCCTCTCCCCTGCCCTCCTCCCCACCTCCATCCTCTCCCCCTGCCCTCCTCCCCACCTCCATCCTCTCCCCCTGCCCTCCTCCCCCCTCCATCCTCTCCTTCTGCTCCTCCTCCCACCACCTCCATCCTCTCCCCCTGCCCTCCTCCCCACCTCCATCCTCTCCCCCTGCCCTCCTCCCCACCTCCATCCTCTCCTGCCCTCCCCCCACCTCCATCCTCGCCCTGCCCTCCTCCCCACCTCCCATCCTCTCCCCCTGCCCTCCTCCCCACCTCCTCCTCTCTCTCCTCCCACCTCCTCCCTCTCCCCCTTCCCTCCTCCCCACCTCCATCCTCTCCCCCTGCCCTCCTCTCCATCCTCTCCCCCTGCCCTCCTCCCCACCTCCATCCTCTCCCCCTTCCCTCCTCCCCACCTCCATCCTCTCCCCCTGCCCTCCTCCCCACCTCCCTCCTCTCCACCCTGCCCTCCTCCCCCCTCCCTCCTCTCCCCCTGCCCTCCTCCACCCACTCCCTCCTCTCCCCCTGCCCTCCTCCCCACCTCCATCCTCTCCCCCTGCCTCCTCTCCCACACTTCAAAAGATAGGTCATTACTATGCCAACACCCATTTTTCGGCACTCACACTATGAACACAGTGAGCAAAATTACATCACTCACTATTATGACTGGAGAGACAGGGTGAAAAAACAAAAGATTGACGGGGGGAGAGAGAGAGAGAGAGAGAGAGAAAGAGAGAGAGAATGAATGAAGTAGATAGAAAATAGAACATGGGCCCTAGAGAAGTGGGACAACTAGAGAGGGTTTCGATGTCTGTGGAAGTTGTGAGGTGTGCTCACGTTCATTGCAGCAAACAGAGAGACAGAGAGAAAGAGAGAGGAGACAGTAGGTGTTTTATCTATTGGCTCACCCCGAAGGAGAGGCTCACCCCGGTCAGAGAGACCAGAGCCAGACTCACAGCAGTCAGAGAGACCAGAGCCAGAGAGACCAGAGCCAGGCTCACATCAGGCAGAGAGACCAGCAGAGCCAGGCTCACAGAGAGACCAGAGCCAGGCTCACAGAGAGACCAGAGCCAGGCTCACAGAGAGACCAAGCCAGAGAGACCAGCAGAGCCAGGCTCACAGAGAGACCAGAGCCAGAGAGACCAGAGCCAGAGAGACCAGAGCCAGGCTCACAGAGAGACCAGAGCCAGGCTCACAGAGAGACCAGAGCCAGAGAGACCAGAGCCAGGCTCACAGAGAGACCAGAGCCAGAGAGACCAGAGCCAGAGAGACCAGAGCCAGAGAGACCAGAGCCAGGCTCACAGAGAGACCAGAGCCAGAGAGACCAGAGCCAGAGAGACCAGAGCCAGAGAGACCAGAGCCAGAGAGACCAGAGCCAGAGAGACCAGAGCCAGAGAGACCAGAGCCAGAGAGACCAGAGCCAGAGAGACCAGAGCCAGGCTCACAGAGAGACCAGAGCCAGAGAGACCAGAGCCAGAGAGACCATAGCCAGAGAGACCAGAGCCAGAGAGACCAGAGCCAGAGAGACCAGAGCCAGAGAGACCAGAGCCAGGCTCACAGAGAGACCAGAGCCAGGCTCACAGAGAGACCAGAGCTAGAGAGACCAGAGCCAGGCTCACAGCAGTCCGAGAGACCAGAGGGCCAGTCTGACGTGTAACCCTGTGAACAGGCCAGGATGAGACTAGGCTGTGTTGACTTATCATTAGTATTCTCACTGTAGGCAGACCACAGCACCATGAGCTTGATGAAAAGAATAATTGCAGGAGGTTAAAAAGCCATTCGATCCGCCTGAGTCTGACTTAACCAACAGTTTGAACACTGTAACTTTATCGACGGCAGGAAGGTACTGCTTAGAAGTGAGACCTAGGTGATTAGAGAGCAGAGTTGATCTGTCCTCCTGGTTTCGATCCCACCCGTTGAACCGTTCAACATCACAGAGGCAGCGGTACGGGGAATAATCAAATAAAAAAAAAGATTGTTTTCATAATGGATGTTCACATGCTAAACTGTTTTACATAGAGGACTGGCAGCAGAGGTTCATCAGTGTTTCCACGGCGACTGATGCACAACCGCTCAACAAATCTTTATTTACTCTCTGATCTTTCATCCAGACGCCCCTCTGAGGGAGCTCCCCCAGGAGAACACACGTCTCTGGGGTGGGTCCTGTGGGGTGGGTCCTGTGGGGTGGGTCCTGTGGGGTGGGTCCTGTGGGTCAGTACCTGGGGTCAGTACCTGGGGTCAGTACCTGGGTCCTTTGGGGTCGGTACCTGGGATCTGTCCCTGGGTCCTGTGGGGTCGGTACCTGGGGTCAGTACCTGGGGTCAGTACCTGGGGTCAGTACCTGGGGTCAGTACCTGGGGTCAGTACCTGGGGTCTGTCCCTGGGTCCTTTGGGGTCAGTACCTGGGGTCAGTACCCTGGGGTCTGTCCTGTGGGGTCAGTACCTGGGGTCAGTACCTGTGGGGTCAGTACCTGGGGTCAGTACCTGGGGTCGGTACCTGTGGGGTCGGTCCTGTGGTCATCAGTTAGGATGGTTTCCCTTGTTTTTACCAACCAGACATCAAAGAAGATCTGGCCATCCGTCTGTACGTGTCTCTCTCTCTCTCTGGACCATGTTGGAGTGAGAGAGTTAGCCTGCCACCCGGGACCGTGAGAGGCAGAGAGTAAAACAATAGAGTCACCAATCAGGTTGGTTTTCCTTGCCAACACATTTAGGAGTAAAAAGGAAACAAGCCATGGCTGCTTTCCACGTTTATATACACTGATGTATCAGTCTGAGAGAAAAAGAGCAGCACTTCTCATGCATCCCTTTGTTTATGCTTGAGTTTAGACAAGGACAGCGACATGTCGCTACCAATGTCAAGAGACCATTGAAACGTAGCCACTGAAATGTTGCGGCAGAGTGGTAGCACCATAATTATAAAAGAAGTTTGTCGCTACCTAAGGTTAAGGCAAACTTAAGCCCTTGAGTGTATGTTCTGGATATCATGCCCCGATGCAAGGCTGAGTACTCAGTGCTTTTACCTCTCAGTGTTGATACTGAGATTGTTTATTCAGTATTAGAAGCAGGAATTACAAATTAAGCGGAGAGGGAACTTCACTTGTATCTGATTCGAGATAACGGCCTAAGGGCTGAAGCTGCTCCTGTGTTTATGCCTAATTATTTTTCCTGATGCTAAAACGTTCTCTAATGAAGCTTATCCGTTTAAACTTCGAAGAGCAAACATTTCCAAACTATACGCCACAGCTCTCAAATCCAATAGTATTTTTCCCCCCCACCGTGGGCTGCTACAAAACCAATAAAACGTTCGAATCCTGCCATAATAAATAATTGCAATGTAAACTCAGCTATCCGCTCCACTTTCTCTTGAGGGAAAATTCACAAGAAGCAGACGTTTTTAAGTGTGTTTGAATTCCTGGGCTCTCCGTGACCTTTAAAGGCTGACAGATCACACCAAGTTATGAAAAAAACGCCGTGGTTTACCGGGACCACCGTGTTGGTATGGTAACAACCACAGGTGAGCTGCGTATAAGTAGGTCCATCGTTCCAAATAGTAGCGAGTGCACTTGCAAGAAATTTGACGACGATTTATGCTAGCCTACTCCCTACTTTTTGTTAATGGGTATACTCGCCTCCGCCGATGTCGTAGTGGTCAAACTAAACACGTCCAAGAGGGTGCTTGTTGTTGTCTTTAAACCAAGCATATGAGAGAAATGTTGAGATTACAAATCTCTTCCATCTAGGGAAAGATAGCTGCGTAGGTTGTAGCACCGTGTGATCGCATGTCGACGTCATCTTGTCATTAATGAGTAGACTTCACGCACGTGACCGTTTTTTGAGTAATCGACAGGACGAGTTGCATTCGTTGTCACCGTTACGATTACACATTGTGGACCCTTGGAGCTGTAATGCAAACACTTTAATCGCCTTTTTAAGCCAAAAAACGTGCACACAATACAATACACTTTTATAAGAGCCAGATATCTATGTTTTGAAGAAAAAAAATCTCATGTTTAATCAAATGTAGAATAGGAATCGTGTGTGCGCACCTGTGTGTGTGTGTGTGTCTGGCTGTCCACACTAGTGATGACCAAACACGAAACATCTGCCCCTTGATTGATTCCTGAATCAAATCGCCCATAGCAACAGTTTGAGCTGGAGCTTTTAAAGAGCCATTTCACCCTAATACATGGCCCCATTACCAAATGACCATTCATCACATTAACCCTGCCTCTTGAAACTTGGCAGTGTCTGCTGCATAGTGCCACAGTTCTCTCTCTCTCCCTCTCTCTCTCTCTCTCTCTCCCACCTTCTTTCTCTCTCCCTCTTTCTCTCTCTCCCCGCCCTATTTATGTCTCTCTCTCTCTCCCTCCCTCTCTCTCCCCTCTCTTTCTCCACCCCTCCCTCTCTTTCACATTCACCCCCCCCCTCTCTCCCTCCCTCTCTCTTTCTCCCTCCCCACCCCCCCCTCTCTCTCTCTCCCTCCACCCCCCCTCTCTCTCTCCCTCTCTCCCACCACCCCCCCCCTCTTTCTCCACCCCCCCTCTCCCTCTCTCTCTCTCCATTCAGGTCACTCTCAACCCGTCAGCTGTGCCCTGACTGTGTTCCTCTGGAGTGCACAAGCAGCAGGATAGCTTCATACGCAGCAGGAGCCAGCCAGGGGGACAGGAAGAGGCCCCCCCCCTCTCCGCTCCCAACTCACACACACCCCGCCCCCCCCTCCGCTCTCCCCCCGCTCAACACACACCAGCACACACACCTCTCATGTCAGACTAGTCCTGGTTAGTCTTTGTGTCGAGAAGTGACACAAGGCGTGAAGTAAACAGTATGGGAGGTTTCCAGGAGCTGGGCTGTGGTAGTCTCATAGAGGAGATTGTGTCATGGCGGTATTCACCTCCCCCCCACTGCCTCCCGTAATCCAAATGTTACCCTGACGTCTTTGGAGAAGAGACGTTCATATGTTCTGGGGAGTCAGGTGGCTGAGCGGTTAGGGAATCGGGCTAGTAATGAGAAGGTTGCCGGTTCGATTTCTGGCCGTGCAAAAATGACGTTGGGACCTTGGGCAAGGCACTTCACCCTACTTGCCTCGGGGGAATGTCCCTGTACTTACTGTAAGTCGCTCTGGATAAGAGCGTCTGCTAAATGACTAAATGTAAAATGTAATTTTATCTCTTAGTCACAAAAGTCCACTAAGAAAAACGCTACCAGTATAAACAGCTCACACAGAGAAAACACAAAACGCTCCATTTTATTCTCTTTTTCTCTCCTTTTTTTTACAGAACTCACAGACACACTTTTCCCAGAGTCTTTAATTAGCATGAGCTCCTGAGTGCTTTAGTTGGAATTAAGGCGTCTGGGCACAGCTGTGGTGTTCCTGATTACTTAATAATATGGTGATAAACGCAACTATCCATCACACTGCGCTGACATGGGCAGACAACTCAGGAGAGAGGGTCCAAAATAAGAGCTGCGGACTCGTGTGGGCATGTGTGTGTGTGTGTGTGTTTATGTGTGTGTTTATGTGTGTGTGTGTGTGTGTAGGAGTGTGCCTGTGTGTGTGTAAGCATATGTGTGTGTATATGCGTGTGTGTGTGTGTAGGCGTATGTGTGCATGTGTATGTGTGTGCATGTGTGTGTGTGTATATGCATGTGTGTGTGTGTGGTGTGCGTGTGTGTAAGTATATGTGTGTGTATATGCGTGTAGGCGTATGTGTGCATGTGTATGTGTGTGCTCAGGTCAGTGATGAGGTCCTCCGCACCAAGGTAATGAAAAATAAAACACAGGATGACTTGTCTATCAGGTGTTCATATTTATTTACACAGCAAAAACTAACAAAGGCAACTCTCTCTCTCTCTCTGCAACTGTGTGGCAATGCTGCAAGAGCACAGTGTGGATGTGTTGTGTAGTCCAAGACATTTTATTACAATCACAGGCTACTGTGGTTTCAGTCTCCGTCCCAATCCTTGCTGGGCACACGCTATGTACAAAATCACAACATCGGTTTCTCTGCGTCCGTCAGTTACTTTCTCACAAGGAGAAGAAATATGATCTTCATCCGCGGTCTTTCACACATCATTAAGCTCATTTTCACAAAACAGATATATCATTATTTGATATAAATATTTATAACATTACACAGGCACATTTTCTGATTGTAAAACAGCAACTTTTACTTCCCATACATTTTAGTCCATTACCAACACAGAGGGCTACAACTGACAACCCCCCACACACACGACAAGGATCGTTTAACTTCATCGACAGGGTGGTACAAATCAGTGTAAAATTACAGCGCCCTATTAGCAGTACTAAACAGCAGAATCGTGTTAACTATCCCAGCAGCGCTGAACATTGTGCTCGTCGTGTGAGAACCCCCACAGCAGATACTGAGGGGTTAACAGCACCGAGCTCAAGGCACAGAGGACAGTCACTCTAATACCGACGCTGCTCTCTGCGCCTCGACACTTTTAGCCCGGCGCGGTCGATTTCCTTCCTTGCGTGACTCCTGAACGTAAACACGGCGCCAGAGTGACTCATCGCCTTTCTCGCTCCCTCACGTCGATGGCGAGATCTAAATACGTGGAGGGGGTCATGGGGTCGCTTGTGAAGGTAGGGGGGTTGAGGGGGGCGGGGGGGAGAGGCGTTGGGATATGATTGGGTGCAGGACAGTATGTCCCCCCCCCACCTTGACACCCCCCCCGCTCAGCGAGGAATTTGCCACTTCCTGAGAGAGAGAGAGAGAGAGAGAGAGAGAGAGAGAGAGAGAGAGAGAGAGAAAAAGCGAAGGAGTAAAAAAAGAGAGAGAGGGCGTTATGGGTGATGGAGGAGGCAGAGAGAGAGAGAGAGAGAGAGAGAGACAGAGAGAGAGAGAGACAGAGAGAGAGATGAGAGAGAAGAGAGAGAGAGTCAGAGAGGAGAGAGAGAGCTAGACGATAGAGAGAGAGAGAGAGTACGAGAGATGCAGATATATCTCTCTCTCGCTATCTTATAGAGATAGCCGTCTTCATGTGATGTATTGCCCCTCTTTGCCACGTCTCTTTTGCACTCCTCATGGAAATAATGTGGGGCCTGATGAGAGTGTATCTCTTTACTTTACGCCCCGAGACCTGATGGAGAGGAGAGGGGAGAGCGAGACGAGAGAGAGAGTGGGAGAGAGCAGAGAGAGAGGGAGAGAGGAAGAAAGAGCGGGGCAGAGATAGAGAGGAGAGGCATGAGACGGAGAGCAGTGAGAGAGAGGCAGTGTATAGAAGGGTGAGAGAGAGAGGCAGTTAGAGGGGAGAAAGAGATGCGGAGCGGCCATAAGACGAGGGTGATAGAGAGAGACAGTGAGAGAGAGACAGTGAGAGAGACAGGGAGAGAGCGTGAGAGAGAGAGACAGCGAGAGAGACAGGGAGAGAGCGTGAGAGAGATAGGGAGAGAGCGTGAGAGAGAGAGAGAGAGAGAGAGAGAGAGAGAGAGAGAGAGAGAGAGAGGAGAGAGAGAGACAGTGAGAGAGACAGGGAGAGAGCGTGAGAGAGAGAGACAGCGAGAGAGACAGGGAGAGAGCGTGAGAGAGAGGGGGAGAGAAGCAGCCTCGGCTCGGGTTGGACTGCGTGGCGTTAATTAGCTCTATCCTGTTCCACGTAGTGGTGAACTGATTTACGAGTAGTGAAAGGTCTGTTTACGCACGTCTGCCAAGTTGCCTTTCGGGGGGCGATTGGGCACATTTAACTAAAAAGGGATTGAGAAGAAGAAAGGCCTGATCAGCACTCTATACCCTGTGCTCCTCCTGACAGGGTTTGCTCGTGGGAGAGCATGAGAGGGTTCTGTCCCCCCCCCCACCCCCCCCACCCCCCACCCCCCCACCCTCCCCACCCCATCCTCCCCCCCCCTCCACACCTCACCTCTCCACAACCCCATCTGAAGAAGGGCCAAACACAATCTAGCATTAATCTCTCGTCCGTCTCCCTGTCCTGCTGCCTGTCCAGAGCCATTGTTATAGAGCAGACCCAACGGAAAGAGGCCGGCAGCAGGTGGAAATAAAACGGTCCCAGTGACAGGTCTGAGACTGGCTCCTCCCCCTCCTCTGGGATCCTCATGACATTTACTCAAGCTCCGGGGAACCGTGTGTGTGTGTGTGTGTGTGTGTGTGTGTGTCCGCAGCCTGGAGGAACACGCTCAGGACACACGTACGGGTCACACAAAGTACACACACACACACACACACACACACACACACACACACACACTGAGCTGCCAGCTTCACTCTGGCCTGTCCTGTCTGACTCCACGGATGTGTCTACAGTAGTAGTACGCTAGTTTCCTGGTTTCCTGTCGACAGTCATGTGGTACTGGTAACTAGGAGGGGTGTCACAGCGAGGATATGGCTTGTAAAAGAAAGACGGAGGCCTTGTAGAACTGCTGCTTTTGTTTTTCGAGCTCCCAGTTTTTCCCATCTGGTAACGGGGCCTTCAGTACTAGTGCCAGAGCTTCTCCTCAGCGCTTGACATAATGACTCTGCAGTTTCTTCTCAGACCAACAAGAACGCACTTTGTTGTGGGAGGAAATGACAGACTGAAAAAGTCATCTCCATGAAAACCCATCGCACAACATCTCCACACACACACAGTCTGAAGCCAACCCCATACTGCCTGGCCGCTGAGCCTCTGCTTGGGGGCAAATGAGGATGGTGACGCCCCTCTTCCTCCTATACAGGGGGTCTGGCTACTGTTTACATCCACCCAGAAGACTGTAAACCTCAAGCACATATCCTGGATTCAACAACAACATTGGGGTCTTGTAACGTCAAAGATTCCAAACCTTCTACACTACAGCGCTTCTCTCCTGCACCCCTCTAAACACAACCTCTCCCTCCTCTCCTCTCCCTCAACTTCTCCAGCCTCACCTCTACCTCCCATGAACCTCCTCTCTCGCACCCCTGCACCTCCCACCTTCCCTCCCTCCCCTCCCTCCCTCCCTCCCCTCCCCTCCTCCCTCGCCCACATCCTCTTTCTCCTCCACGCTCTTTTCTCCTCCAATTGGGATCATCGACTGGAGCCTGGCTTGATCACTGTCACTCGATGCTAGCGGAGTGTGATGCTTCGCTGGGACCCCCCGTCCGCTCAGGAAATGCCCTCGGCCTTTTTCCCACCCTAGTCTTCCGTTGTGGAGAGCCCGAGCATTACGGGTGAATCCAGTTACCGTCCCGAAGCATTCCTAACTGATTCCAACCGCCGCCTGGCTGAGAGTTCCCACAGACTGTCTGCTCTGCTAACAGACAAGAGCACCAGGGTACAGTATCATGTTGTGGTGCTGCCTGGGCTGTTTATGAGAGAAGAGAAGGGGGATAAGCTCCACAATAAGCAATTACCAGACCCACTTAGCCCTTCCCCAAGCCACCCAGAGTTCAATTTGTGGTGTGTCTGTAGGTGGGTGTGGCTCTGTGTGTCGATTATAAATAGACCTGTTGTGGAGGGAAACTGTGCGAAGGGGACTCGAGAACACGCATTGGCAAAACCAAGTCTCCCATTGTTGTGTACTGTTTGGGAATTCTTAATTGCTTTTTCCGAAGCAGTTCGCCACAGGAAAATCCCCCTTCAGGAGGAGGAAGAGAGAGAAAGAGAGAGAGAGAGAGAGAGAGAGAGAGAGAGAGAGAGAGAGAGAGAGAGAGAGAGAAAGAGAGAGAAAAAAAGAGATACGGTGGGCCGTGCGTAAACACACATGTAAACACGCATGCACGTGGAACCATGTGCTCCCCACACACGCACATCAGGCCCCATCAAAGGGCCCTAACCTGCAGCAGAGACGCTTGTGGCCGGAATCTGTCCTCCTTCGTTCTCTGTGTTGTGTTCAGCATGAAGGGGGGGCAGTTCTACTTCAGCATGAGGGGGGGCAGTTCTACTTCAGCATGAAGGGGGGGGCAGTTCTACTTCAGCATGAAGGGGGGGGCAGTTCTACTTCAGCATGAAGGTTCTACTTCAGCTCGCACTGGTGCTGCCCCCCCCCTGCCCTCCACCCACTACTGCCCCCCTGCCCTCAACTCAGTACTGCCCCCCCTGCCCTCCACCCAGTACTGCCCCCCCTGCCCTCCACCCAGTATTGCCCCCCTGACCTCCACCCAGGACTAGGGGACCCAGCAGCCGTGCACAGGGCCGTGTGTGGACTGTGTGTGTGGACTGTGTGTGGGACTGTGTGTGTGGGACAGTGGGGCTACAGGGCTCTATGGGAGCAAGACAGGGAAAGGCAACGCAGATAAGGTATGTTTGGGTAAAGTGCAATGCAGGGTGGGGTGGGGTTAGGGTATAGTGCAGTGTCGAGTAAAGCAGGGTGGGGTAGGGTTAGGGTATAGTGCAGTGTCGAGTAAAGCAGGGTAGGGTATAGTGCAGTGTCGAGTAAAGCAGGGTGGGGTAGGGTTAGGGTATAGTGCAGTGTCGAGTAAAGCAGGGTAGGGTATAGTGCAGTGTCGAGTAAAGCAGGGTAGGGTATAGTGCAGTGTGAGTAAAGCAGGGTAGGGTATAGTGCAGTGTGAGTAAAGCAGGGTAGGGTATAGTGCAGTGTGAGTAAAGCAGGGTTAGGGTATAGTGCAGTGTGAGTAAAGCAGGGTAGGGTATAGTGCAGTGTCGAGTAAAGCAGGGTAGGGTATAGTGCAGTGTGAGTAAAGCAGGGTAGGGTATAGTGCAGTGTCGAGTAAAGCAGGGTAGGGTATAGTGCAGTGCGTGAGAGGAAAAATGGTAATCTCATTGTGGTTCCTCTGGTATTCATCTGGAGGCGAGATTACAGCGTTTGAATCTTTTCGTACCTCTCAATTATCATTAGCACTGTCAGACAGACGTGACGCTGGTGGAGGTCTTCTGAAGATGCCTGGAACTCTGGAACTCTGGAACTCTGGAACTCTGGACTCCCACTTCTTCATCCCAACTGACAGTTGAAATCGAAAAGAACAGATTTGCGTTGGTTACGATATGATTTGACAGACTCATAATCCGCAATATATGATCTCACGTGATTGTTTATTTGTTTTATAGAACTAAAGAAAATATTTTAAAAACTGTTATGGTTTATGATTTATATGATGTGTTTTATATAGAAGTTAGTTTGTTTTTTGTTTTTTACAACAAATTATCTTTCACTTTAAAATGAAGTATTACCTCAAGAATTAATAAAGTGTAACTGAATTACTCTTATTGGTATTACGATGTGTTTTTACTTGTGGACTATATAGACATTTAGGAGAGTATAAACACGTTAAAAGACCTTACATATTTTACACTCCAATAGAAAATACCCAAGGTCTTATTTCTATGACTGTGTTTATTAAAGGACCAGGTTGAAGAGATTTGGGCAGGTTTAAAAAGATTCACTTTTGTGAATCTCTTAAAGTAAATCTCTTAAACCCCAACAAGAGTGTTGAGGTTGGTTGACTTATGTTGACCAAGGGAACGACAACTACAGCGATTTGGTGCATTCAATAAAAATACTGAGAAACTTCTATACAATTTAGAATAATACTGACGATGATTATTGAATTAAAAATGTGTTTTCACTTGTACCATTGGGCAATATTGTCAGTATTTTGTATAAAACATGCGGCACATTTTGAGCAATAATGTAATCTAACAAACGAGCGTTCAGAAGTTACAATAGGCTACATACAACGATGTGAAAATTACGTGGCCTATAGCCTACTATACTATAGATCTGTTTATAACCAACTGTGCCACAACGGAAATTAAATCCTCAATCAAATGAAATGTTAGCCAATAACTTTTACAACATCTGTGAAATAAGATTTCAGATTAGAACAGTATACAGGCAACAATGTTTGTTTGAGACAACATCCTCTGCGTATGGATATTGTTTGTCTCATTTCCTTCTGAACAACAAGCTGTCAGTATGTGGGTAGAACGTCAATCACAGGTATTTGAAATATTAGAACGTTCTCGTGCTCGAGCTGACCACATTTGGACAGTTTGGAGTTTGTAAAACCTCTATATCTGCCAACTCTTCACCACACGTGTCTTTGAGTCATGACAAATCATGTTGTGGTATTGTAAGTCGAGCTGTGTGATCAAAAAATATATTTTTAGTAGCCAGATAGATTTTTACATTTGCCTTGTATTGCTGGTTTATTTCCTGAACGTGTATTTTCCCTCTCAAAACACGTCAGCCAGGACCACGGTTTAGGGGAATAGGCCTTTTATTTCAGCATCACAAACGCAACAAATAAAATAAGATTGCGTGACCTTACAGAGATGGGTAAGTGGGAGATTGCAGATGTTGTCTGACTCGGTTTATAGCTACCTTAGGGACAACTGGGTTCAGGCTGTTGTTTAGCGGGCGAGCCAAGCTTTCCTGGGAAGCACAGAATTCTCACAACGCGGGGCCTATTAGCTACGCGCACATAATGACTCATTTCATGTATTTGAGGTTTGTGGGCTCTCTATATTTAAGGAGAACAATACCGAGTATATTGTAGTTAAATGAGAAGGGAAAATAAATAAATTACTTGTGTCAAATGAACCAAAACATTACAGATATAAACATAGACAGTGCGACTATGGGCGCCTGTGACTTTGGGGTAGCCTATATGCTAAGGGCCTACGTTCTGTTCTGTTTACTAATATGGCTGAAGGGTAATTATTTAGGTTTGGATTATTAAAGAGACGTATAGGCCTATATTGTCATATTTATTATTTTATTTAAAGAAATGCCATTACCTCATTAGTTCACAAAAGTCAATAGTTTCATAATTATTTTGGTGAATAACACGATTAAACATCGCCTATATTACACAGTTTCTATTTTAGGTAGGCCTATATGCATGGATCAAATCAGTTTTAAAATATAACTTGTAAGCAGGCATTTGGAAGAGTTGTAGGAAACTCTGCAAGAAGACTAGACATCTCAACAGAAATGTAAGAGCTGAATCATTGGGTTCATATAAATACGGAGGCTATATTTAGCCTACATTACACTGCTCGAATGTAGTTATTTTGATTTTGATTATCGGGTATGTGAAAAAGCCCTATATTCTCATGTAGGCTTAAATCTTTATGTAATAACAGCTATGGGTCAAGCATTCCTCAACAATTCTAACTTGAAAAGTTTAAAAACAATGTAATTGAAACGAATATTTTAATTTCAAATACTAATTTTGTAGTCTACAGTAGCTATATGGTCACTGTAGGTCCTATAGGCTATACCCTCCGGGAATCATGTTGAATTTACAGACATTACGCAAAGTGTTTTTTAATTCTTTCTCGGTTAACTCATTCTATTTAGAGCACCTATAGTTCAGGCTCTTTTGGTGGTCCAGCATGTATGACCCGTTGGATACAAGTTCAATAACATTTTGAACACTTTAAAAAAATATGCAATTGTCTCTCTATTTGATCAAACATGTGCACGCGCCCATAAAGGGCCTGCAGTAGTCAAACAGAATAAGTGCGCATGCATGCAACGCACACAGCGAAACATGGAATTCTTCAATGTGGCCCGTGACTGTTCCAGCGTGAAACTGGAATGATCAATGGACACGTCACGCGCCTTGGGCCACCCTGAATGCTCCTCTTCTAGGATTCTTTTTTATGTGAAGCATTCTAAACAAAGACTCTGGAGCTAAGGCAAGGTGATAAGACCGTTATTGAAGTGTTTGTGTCAGAAACTAGATTAATACGTAGCCTACCCAGGAACGGAAATTGGCCATTGAACTAAAAGGCTTGTCGTGTACCATGTGCTTACAATTCACTCCACATTTCCACTGTCAGCATAAAACGAGCCTGCCTACTATCAATCATTCTCCACCTGTATCCAACATAGGCGCAACACTGCAACTCAAATACTGTTTTGACCAGTGTGTCCCTGCTCATTGGAGACTTTAACAGCAGAAACTGACGGTCTTAAGCGGACTACATCCACTGGGTCAACAGCACGTGAAGGGTACAGGGAGACGGGATTAGAGAGAGAGAGAGAGAGAGAGAGAGAAAAAAACGTTAAACACTGAATAAACAGTGAATTTATAAATTAATTTATTGGGTGACATTACATGCATGGTTGTTTTTTTAATACATTGGAACAGAGAGACTATACTATGCCAAGTTGCAGCCCAATCTCCCGCGCCTTTACCCACACCGCCTTGGAGGTCCCGCGACTGGATCTCGCCAGGAAAATTAAAAACTCGTATAGAGCGCGAATCTGGTACTGTTGATTGGATGAAAG
The DNA here is from genome assembly GCA_903064625.1 of Mallotus villosus. Lineage (NCBI taxonomy): Eukaryota > Metazoa > Chordata > Actinopteri > Osmeriformes > Salangidae > Mallotus > Mallotus villosus. The sequence continues at coordinate 52,764 of CAEFZP010002018.1, read as the reverse complement.
GGTGGGGACCGTCTTCCATACAGTTCAGATCAATGTAGCGGCCCAATGAGCGCAATCAGTGGTCTGCTAGCAATCCCCGTCCTTTTCTCACTCACATAAACACCACTTGAACAAAAATATACACGGCCACCTACTGCGCCAGAGAAAGTGATGAGGGGGTGATGAGGGGCTGCCCTCCTCGACATTATACTGTTTTCAATTAAAACGACAAAGCTGGATGGCCTAAGCGACGCACGAGACAAACACAGCCACAGATTTGGTTTCAGGCCATGTGAAAATAGAGATGCTGTAATGTATTTATTAAAAATGATACATTAATCTCATGGAGATTAAATACTTCATAAACAGGGAACAACTTTGGCTACTAGAATATAATGTGCATGGCGCTTGATGTTACAATGGGGTTTTTTAACGTATTTTTGAAAAGCACATTTGAACAGCGATCAAATAAACAGTAAATGTCCTGATCTTCGTCACAAAGTTGTGCCTTTAAATCGAACGATTCTTCTGAAACAGCGTAGCCTAGCATTATAGTTCTCATGTCGAACAAAACACTGTCATCGTGACCTCATTGCGATATGCTACTTAACTTGAATGTGTGCATAAAACAGTTTTGTCATTGTTTATTCTTCAACAATCATGGAGTGTACAAGATTATAAACAACAAGATTAATAATACAAATCTACATTTTCAGTCATTTTCATAGGAAGACTTGTTGAAAATCGGACGTGCAGCTAGTGTAGACGAATTAGTTCCCAGTTATATGATTGTTGGCCAACATTGCATCCCGCCTCGAGCCTATACTCCAATTTTGGGACAATTTAAACCACTGACTGAAAATCAATACTTACAAGCTTACACACTAACAAACAGAGGTCATAATTGGGTCAATCGTCCGATTGGCCAAAATTGTATAGGCCTATACATTCAGTAGGATATTAACATGCTCTCAGAGAATAAATATACAATTACAAAACATAAGTTACATAGACCTATGTGTGCAGAGTTATCATGCAAAAAAAATGGTTATACATTTAAACTTATTAAACAGATTCAATTCATATTTTTTATTGAGAATACTTAATGGATAAATATTGGAGCGTGCAGAGAAAAGATTTCAAGTGCAGGTCCGTGAACTTGCGACCCTTGGTGCTATTCTACATTTGATCGATCAATCAGTCACAGTCCCTCCAAACATCTCGGCTCCAGCCTTTAGGTGACCCTCCCGGGGCTCAAACTAACACGGGGACTCTGGAAGACCCATTTCTCACAGTCAAAACTGTCATTTCAATTTCCAAACAAAACACAAGTTTATCAATTATATGTATTATATATTGTAGGTTCGAAGGGGATCATATAGGGGTTTGATGTTGAGATATATGACAAGCTCACTACTCATATTGACAACAGTTCAAACATCTGATTAAATGCAATGTTAAGGAAAAGCTTCATTCATCCATGCAATGTCAACTACACATAGGCTATACTGTGTATATACTGTAGTATAGAATCAAAAATAGCGTAGCTCAGGGGACAAGAGAGGTGCTATTGTCCCTACGTGTCGTCATGCAAAATAGCCTCAGTTTATTAATCCTGGCCCACGAGCAGGCCTATTTTATCCGCACGCACCTCCCAACAGCCTGAACGCGCCGTAACCGCGCGTGGTAACCTGCACCTGCCAAACACAGCAGCTTTGTTTGTGTAAATGCACTGGTGAATTATAGGCTTATACTAAAATAGAGAGATATGAATAATGCCGCACTCTCAGCATGTTGAAGACATCCTCCCTCACATATTACTAAATACTGTTTTGGATAAATGTGCAGTTGGTGATATGAGACACCATGATGAGAAACATATAACGTTGATTCAACTTACAGGAATTTTAAACGTAGGCTTTACACTTTTGCTATAGGAATGTAGTCTCTGGGAAATAAATTCCAATTGATTTTGTTATGGCTACATTATGAAACATTTATATAAACTTTCCCAGACCAACATAACCCAACCAACAACATAAAATACTTCGCTTCGTTCGGTTGACTTTGACTATTAATGTCTGGGCCGTTCATTTCCTTCAAGTTACTAAGTCAAATTAATATATTTTTAAAAGTGAATAACTATTATTTGTGTATAGTTATTTTAGTCCAGACAGATTCACACTATTGGCATGTAGAACGTGGAATCTCCACCTAAGTGGTCGCGCATTCCTAAGGATGCAACGCTGTCAAATATTTCATTGTTGGACGTCATGGAAAAAGTGCACAGATCTGACTGCGATGGGGCAAGTGGGAAGCTATGACCTCGGAAAGCCGTAAAATGATCAGTGAACACGACAAACGGTCATATAAAGGAACACCGGTTTCTGAACTGACCTTATCCTTTCTCCTTGAAATAGTATTTTTGTAAGTTATATATATAGGCCTATAGCTAGCGATAAATCACAAAACCCACATAAGACTAATTGATAATTGGAAATCGGCATAGACCTCCTTGTAATAAAGATGTTGACTGAACATCAACATTACTGGGTCCTCGGGGAGCAATGATAGTTAGGTACGCCAATCAACACCTTTTTGTGGAGGGGTTTAACATAGTGGCACTCCTCCTCGAGCCTCCTTTATTGATCTGAGAAGCCGCGCGTGTCCCGCTGGTTTGGGTAAACATTTGGGGATCAATTAGCCGTGGACATTGAATTTTCAGGCGCTATGTCAAAGACAAGCATTGGGTTAATGCCTGTGAGGGCTATTCGGTGTGGAGACATGGGCATGGCATGTTGAAACAAGGGCGTGCTTCTCAAAATGAAGTCATCAACGGTAATTAAACGCAGGGGGGAAACGAGAGCACGGGAGCGCGCCTACCCCTTCTCCGCGCGCTGGGTGGTCCGTTTCCCTGATAAATGTGTGGGCCTCATTCCAACCAAGTGCCCGGTATAGGGAACGGTTAAAACAATACTACTACCTATATACATTTCTTTACTTGGGTTTCAAACTCAGCCGCAATAGAAAATCCCACATTTGTACCTCTAGCAGTTCTGTGTAGTTGACAATGAGGATTTGTATATTTTCGTATTTGCTTTCCCCTGTGGCAAAACGTCACGGAGGAGGAAGGGCACGAGTGACATTTAAGGGTGTTCTGAAAAGCATTCTGACTTATTGGCAGAACATCAGTATAGTTTAGTGCGGGCCCTTTTTGAAATATCAATTTCATATATTTTTTTTATTCTAAAAGAAAAACCATAGCAAATATATTAAAATATATATGAATATAGGAAACTAAATTTTACCCACCATTGGCAACTTTTACGCACAATAAAATGTAGTATTATTTTAACGAACCTTTGATTATTTTTTTGTTTCTTACATGTGTTATTTGCTTTGGGTTGAGAAATCCCAGAAAAATAGACTATAAATATAAACTCAAATCAGAGATCCTGTGTCTACACAGTAAACAATAATCACTCGGGATTGAACCCTCGCGCAGCACCGTGTAACGTGTGAGGGGCTATCGCTGTTTGGATGCCGGGGGTGCGTGCGCTCTCCAGGGAACAATGAAAAGTATACTGTCAACAGATTTAAGCTTTGGGGCGACAGTCGTTCAGTGTGCATATCGGCCATTATGTTGGAACAAATAACCAGACGCTCAAGCATACGATGCGGGTTACGATGCGGGTTACACTTACGTTTGGAGACTTAGAAAACCCCAATTGCAATGGCAGGAATTCATAGACTATATAGTAGCCTATAGCTTCTTCCTCGTTTTAATATACAGTATTATAGCCTACTTATTTGTACTGCGCATGATTAGAATACTTGCTAAAACTAATTTTGTACGTTGATTAAGTGTTATATCGGGACGCTGAACTTTATGAAACACTAGGATTCATAAGTGCCTATCCTTTGGAAGCGCGTCTTATCTAGTGCCTAGTTGCAAAACGCGCATCAGGTCTGGTAAATCTCGAGTCAAACTAATTTGAAGAGACAGCCCGCGACCAAATCTGAGCGTAGCCCTTCTCTATTGAACTGAGAAAAGTTGAAAATAACTTACCTAAAATCGAGCACCGTCCTGGGAAAGAGTTTAGAGTGAGTCGATCTGAATTCCCCATCCGTGAATTCATGCTTGGATCTCGGCAACGTCTAGAGCCGTGCTCACATAGGTTCCCTGAGCAAATATAACAATTTATTGTACGAATAATAACATTTCTGCATTCTGGAGGAAAAGTCCTCTCCAAAGGTTGTGTCTAAAACGGACATAATGCATCAGATTGAGTATTAGCTGATCTAACGGGGCTTTTTGCTTGATTTTTTATTTAAAGAAGGCCAGGGAAAATGTTTACATTTTGCTGTATAAACATCCTGCCCATGTTCCTGTCTATCTTTTAAAGAAATCCGGAGCATGGTTTGAATAAGTGAACTATTTCTTTTAAATATAATTTCATTTTCAGCAAATTTATTATTATTTTTCATAAGAATACAAAAGGTATTTGTTGACGGATTTGGTGATAAGTCTTTCCCATTTATCAATGGGAAGATAGTTCCCTTGTGGCAGTGAAGTCTTGCTGATCTTCAGATCATATAAAACATATTCTAAAGGACATGAAAATAATAAGAATCTTTCACAGGAATCTACCGTCTTGCATGCGAGAATTAGGCCGTTGATTTGTTCACACTAGCGAGACAAGACACAAATACTAAAACTAATACTTCAATCGTAAAAAATATTCTTTCACCTCAGATACAAAGGTATAAAATTAGATTTTGTATTTAATTCACGTTTTTCATTTAAGGAAAAATGTTCATAGATTGGAAGTATAATACAAACATTCCCCTAAAACTACAGACGGACAGATGTGCCTATACCGCCCACCACACAAAGAGGGCGGGGACTAGTGACGTCCTGACGGTCAAGAACTTAGCTTCTAAGGCTCTGATCGCAACAGATAAGTAAAAGGCAAGCTTCACCGGACGCATGAGAGCACAGAGACTTTAGTTGAAAGCAGCTCCCGTTCTACGACCCATGTTTAACTTTGGACACTGGCTTTAAGGAATTCAATCTTCGCCCCGGTTAAGGAACTCGAACTCGGTCAAGGAAAAGCGCAATAACGCAAGGTTCATTACAAAAAAAAGTATTGCTCTTGATTGAGCGTATTCCTCTGGACCAAAACTAGGTAAATCTATTCATCATACATTTTTGATCAGTTTGTGAAATCGTTGATATTACTACCAGGACAAGGACGTTATTTCGCTAGCAAAAAAAACGACATCTTTGCCGTTACGCAGATAACTTAATGACGGCAGAAGTACAGCAGCCACAAGCGCAGTCTCCAGGCCAGAGCAGCCCGATGTCTGCCCCGGAGAAACCACACGGACAGACCGCGGTGATGGAGACCGCCTCTTCCACTACCAAAACCAAAAAGACAAACGCGGGGATCCGCCGCCCGGAAAAGCCCCCTTACTCGTACATTGCGCTGATAGTGATGGCTATCCAGAGCTCTCCTACCAAGCGCTTGACTCTCAGCGAAATTTACCAGTTCCTTCAGAGCCGCTTTCCGTTCTTTAGGGGCTCATATCAAGGATGGAAGAATTCTGTGCGTCACAACTTGTCCCTTAATGAGTGTTTCATAAAACTACCCAAGGGTCTTGGTCGGCCAGGAAAAGGCCATTACTGGACTATCGACCCGGCTAGCGAGTTCATGTTTGAGGAAGGATCCTTCAGAAGAAGACCCAGGGGTTTCAGACGTAAATGCCAAGCTCTGAAGCCCATGTACAGCATGATGAACGGCCTGGGATTCAACCATCTCCCAGAGTCCTACAATTTCCAAGGCAACGGCGGGGGCCTCTCCTGTCCTCCCAACGGTTTGTCTCTGGACAGTGGGATTGGAATGATGAATGGACATTTGGCAGGCAACATGGACGGGATGGGTCTGTCCGGGCACTCCATGTCCCACTTATCGGCCAACAGTGGACATTCCTACATGGGAAGCTGCGCGGGCTCCACCGGGAGTGATTACCCCCACCACGATAATTCCGCTTCCCCGTTGCTCACGAGCGGGGGAGTCATGGAGCCTCATCCCGTCTATTCCAGTTCTGCTTCGGCATGGGCTCCCGCGCCCTCATCCTCACTGAATAACGGAGGTTCTTACATCAAACAGCAGCCGCTGTCCCCTTGTAATCCCGGAGCGAACTCTCTACAGCCCAGTTTGCCTACGCATTCCCTAGACCAGTCGTATCTGCACCAGAACGGACACAGCACCGACTTGCAAGGTAGGCCTAACAGTATATATCGTTCTTATCTATTTTGAAAAACACACACATGGGAATCCTAAATTGCCTGAAATTGTTTAGGCCTCGAATTAAACCATAGGTCTAGGTTATTCAGTGCGTAAAACTATTCAAATTAAACAACAAAACTGTTGGGGGGAAATAGTATTTGTAAACTAGGCTGACAGCAGACTATTTGCCATTTTAAATAGCCTACAGATAGCACGTGGGCAAAGGCTAAACAGACCGATCGCACCGTGGAACATCCTTTCTTCATGCCTAGACTTAAATCATTATCAGTTAGCAGACTGTGCTGATGGCCAAAAATGAAGATCATTAGGACGTTGCCGTTATCTTTGAAATAAGGAAATCGACGCAAGAAAATTGACCATCTAATTAGCTTCTAGCAAGGAAGTTAAGTAGGCTACTTGTGTTTCCTGTCCTTGTATAACTGGGCAAATAGTTTGCCAAGTAACAAACAACGGGTTTAACCCGTTTTCCTAATAAATACCTAGAGGTGCTTACAGGAGGCACGCGGGGGGCGCGTCTGCTGGGACTTGTGTTTAGAATGGTGCCAATCTAGGGACAAGAACAACAAGCGCGGACGGAGCCAGTCTGCTTACAGCCTCGAGCTACAGGGTCCTCCGGGATTCGCGTGCAAGAAGGCCACTGTCAATTAGAGAGCTATTCCACCCTCGAGCTCCGAGTTCTTCCGTCCCAACAATTCCAATCAGAGTGGAGAAATCTCCCCCCCCCAAAAAAAATAATAGGCCTACACTTAGGCTACTCAGTGTGGCTACTTGTGTATCAATCAATGCGATGTAGTTTGTTTTTATGAAAATAAAAGCAAAAATAAAATAGTCAGGAAGCGCATTTGAGGATTTAAGATGCTAGTATGTATTTTTATTAGGAACAACGACTGTGCTATTATTTAGCTTTGTAACTGTCAATTAAATGTAAATAGTTAGCATATATGCATTGGAAGTGTTAGTATGTATTCTATAAGTCTACATTATTCATGTGTAATATAGGCTATTATTATTTGGTCTTATTTAATATTACTATAATTTCCTGATATTTGTAATAATGATAACTAATATTTACATAGACCTATTAATGTGCTGTGTGGCAATCAATTTATGGCAATCAATCTATACGACTGAATAGCACAGCCATGGTCTCAAACTGAGCACAGAATTACTGATATGGCGGATATTATTATAGGCCACAGTTGCAAATCCACTCACCAGAAACCTGTTACTATTGATTTATTTTTAGTTAATAACCATCAATTCTGTTATCTATTTCAGGTATTCCACGGTACCATTCCCAGTCTCCTAGCATGTGCGACCGAAAGGAGTTTGTTTTCTCCTTCAACGCGATGACATCTGCAGCGATGCATTCCCCCAGCAGCGGGTCTTACTATCATCATCAACAAGTTTCATACCAGGACATCAAGCCATGCGTAATGTGATGGCACCATCAGTGTAGAGACACTGCTGACTTGAGCCACCGAAGCCAAAATCCTCCGAGACAAGGTCCAGAACCAACCCCCCGGAGGCAGGCCTGTTAGTGGGCAGGACAGAAGCAAGCATGCCCTCGTAGGACCAGGAATGCGTAAAGTAAATGTAAAACAGGCATCAAGAACGCCAAGGAAGCCATCAAACGGGTTATCCCCCCCTCTCCCCCGCCCCCACTCAGAGGATGGGTTACGTGCACTAGAACCACTCTTTACAGTTTTGTTATTTAGGCTTATGTGGGCCAAATTAAAGAACACGTGCTCACCAAGATATGAAGCAGCGGCCGGCGAAACATATTTACACCACAACCCAACTACCGCTTGGTACCAGCTCTGCGGGCGGATCACTTGAGAACTTTTGTTTTTATCAATGTACAGACTTATGCCTATATGTGTTAATTGAAACCAAACAAACAAAAAGAGATTACGAACATTTTGATTGCTCGTAAGGTTATATAGGAAATCACCAGGCCCATCGAAATGTTTGAATTAATCTTTTTTTGACGATTATGATCCAAATGGATTTTTAAATGAAAAAAACAATTGGACATGCTATATTACACGTAAAGATGAAGGCACTTTTTCAATAGCAAAGCGCAACTTCTTATTTATTCTGTCCATATTTTAATTGTACAATTATATTCACAATATGGAAGTAGGCCTATGCTTTATTGGCAATATTTGCCATGATGCTTTCTTATTTGTTATTTGTTAAAAGGGAAATTTAAGATAAAATTATAAGCACTGTTAGCTAGGCTATAATGTCTGTGTCTATTCAGGTAGGCCTATGATATAAATAGACAGCCGTGTTATTTTTCAGCACTGTATAAATTGTATATGATGTCATTTGAAGCATTGACATACGAGTGTCTGTAGGTTAGTATGTATATTACAACACACAATTGCATAATATTAAAAGTATTTGGCATGCAGTTTGGGTTTACGTGATTGAAAACATCGAGTTAGTGATTCCATCGTGAATCTAGAAATGCTCTTACGTGCTATGGAATAATGTAGTGTCTGCTAGGCTTGTCAGATCCTTTGATTTAAAATGGGCTACTAATGTGGTCTTAAGGCTAGACCTGTTTTATAGCATAAAACCATGATAGATTATAGTTCATGTTCTAAAACACCTAAGCAGAGCCAATTCAATCACGTTAAGTGTATTAAGAAACATTGGGAAGACTAATAGGCTATCTATTGGAGGTAGAAGCTAATGTTGAATGTGTAACTGTGTAATCAGAGTGTATGTTGCAATTAACCCGTAGCAAATCAAAGCCAGAGTGACGCGGTGAGGGCGAATTCGCCTCGGATTCTGTTTCAGAGTGAGTGCTATAACGCGTGGCCGCCGACGAGAACCATTTATCCAGGCTATACAGACTGCCTTTCCCCAAAAATATGTCCAGTTTGTTTTCAGTGAATTATCCTGTTGTAGCCATACTGTAAACTCGCGACGGAAAGTAAGCTATTTAAGTGCAGGTTTGACTTAAGAGTGGGTTTGTTTTGGTATTACCACTTTGCACTTTTATGTAGGCTAATACGATTATTCGTAACAATGCCAAGGGAGTTCAGGTTTGTAGGTTGCGTGGTAGCTTTCTTCCCAACATTTTAAACATTACTTTAAAAGGATGGCGCGCCTCAGCGTATATATTTAAGACTAAAATGCATCATTGCAAAGTCTTAATTTCTATCGACTCCAACCTAAAAAGGGTTCTAGGTGTCTTATCATGCGTCAAATAAGAAGTTGGAAATGAAAATGTTGGCCTGATATGTTACATCAACAAAACTGTAGTCTAAAGGATAATAGTTAAACATCTCTGGCAAAGGTAGTCACAGGTCTGAAATAGCAACCATTGTGTTACATTTTACAATTTATTTCATATGATTTGAGACGTCATTAGACTAAGTTAAAAAGAGGCCAATATGCATTGACAAAAATAACCCTTCTCTTGTGAAAGATATCGTAGCCTACATATTGCAGAAATGACACTATGCCCAATTAAGTGTATTCAGGGGTTGTATAGTAGGCCTATTCAACTGCAAATCCCTGAGAAAAAATAATGCAAGCCACAAAACTCTTGACTATATTAAAGAATGGCACATTCTTACAGAACTCGTTTAAATCTGACAGAAGTCCTTGTCCAAAGCTGTAACACAACCAGGCCGAACTCTCACTCAAAGTCACACGATATGTGCATGTGCGTGAGATCGTACAGCCTAACTGGGGTCATTTGTTTTGGTGTGTCTTCGCGAGGCTGTGTGTGGCTATAAGTAGCCATGTGTTGCTGCACGTATGAAGCTGTGTTCTATCACAAAGTGACCACCCCCTGAACCCCCAGTGAAATTCCCTTGTATGAACACACACACACACACACACACACACACACACACTCAACAGGCACGAGAGGCTCGAGCGCTCAGAGGCGGAGGGACCACACATTAACGAGCTGATGACGTTAGCCGGGGCGCAGCTCCTTGGCGGGGCTGAGAGGATGAGATTCCAGCCGGGCCTCTACAGCTGTTCCCGGGGCTGAGCTGGAGGACAGCTCCATAAAAAGCCTGGGGTCTGGTTGAAGGAGGCACACATGCAATGTGCTCGTCCGTCAGCCCCGATGTCTTAAGTATACACTATAACTACAGGATAGTATGCATCTCTCTGGACAAGCTTAGCTTCAGGACACCGGTGATCCGTCACCGGGAAACTTGACATGTCAGATACAAACAGGATAGCCAAGTCTCTCTCTCTAGGCAACGATACACAATGGAGGTCTTGAGCCAGGTTGCTAAGGCAGTTTACAAGGAAGCTTTTTTGCTATAAGGCGTTTCAGTGAACAAGGTGAGTGGGTTAACGTAATAACGAAAACCGTCAACAATGCTGGAGGTTGAGTTACGGCTTAGGGCATGTATGGCTGTCGTTGGAAATGGCTCACCTGTTTTCATTGTTGAAGGAGGACTTTGGAAGTGAAGAAACATTATTTTAACTGCCCAGATTAAACAAATGCCTCCAATCTCACTAGACTCACCTGGATCCAAAGAAAGATACATTTTACAAGAGGGAAAAGCCACATAAACTAACAGGAAGTGACGCTAGTAGTTTGAGGACCTTCACCGTCAAAGATACCTGGCGTCTGGTGCGTCACAGATGTCAGACAGATATAACAGGACGTTCGCCCAAGTAGCCTAATATGATGACCGATACTTGTTTGCTCATTGTTTTTTTTATCTAAATCCATAAATTAAATGAAAAATTAAATTCCAAAGATTAATGGAAAATTTGTAGAACCAACCGCATACATATTTTCGTAAGGAAGCTTCACAGTGTATCTAATGTTTCTATATAAGATATCTCAACTATCTGAAGTTGAAGTTAACTTGGAACTTGGTCCTTCAGTCCAGGTTGAACGCCCCCAGGCTGTTCACTACAGCTCGACATGAACAGTGTACGTTATTTAGACACAGTAAACATACTTAAGCCAGTCCCGCAAAAATCAAATCGAATTCTGGGGGGCGTGATTTCCGTTGCCAACAATGTGTTCTAATGCACGCACCCACAGCTAGGCCTACAGATGGTGTGCTGAGGTCGTCTTATCTCGTGCCCCACACATACCAGGGCTCAGTCTGACTAATTGGACGTGTCAGCCCGCTTGATACGCTAGCATAGGTTATGAAAGCAGCTATTGAAGGGTGAGTGAGGCCTTGGCCTATTGCCGCACCAGAAACACCACTACACTGACGCTAGAGGGATCCAAGAAGGTGAAGAAAAGATGAACAATTACGCAACTTATTCACTCACTCAGCTGTTTTTTCCACAGGTCCCGTCCTTGAAAAAGCACACTTGGACAAAGTCGAGAAACATAACATCTGCTGTTTTAGCATTCCGGAGCAAGTGTGTTTTCCAGTAGTAAGAGAACATCATTTGTGAGAAATGGACATGGATGTTTGTGCGTGGAAGGTTAAAAAAAAATCACCAGAGACTTTACAATTTTTTTTCAAAACTCCTTAAATACTGTTTATTTAGTACACAAAATATTCTTAAATTGTTGAAAGCATTACAAGAACTTAAGGGGCCTTTTACATTGCCTCACTGTTAGAGATAGATCCGATAGTGCAATTAGGTCTAAACCTTTCGCTATGACATACTAACCGTCAGGCTTGCTTCGGAGTGATATACGGTGCACTCTGCATGAGAAGTATTTCAAAAGTATAGGGGGGGTTACGTATATTAACAATACAGAAACTAAAAATAATAAACCAAAACTCATCTGCTTAAGGCATTAAAACACATTCACATTTCACACTTCACTTCTGAAAAAGCGAAGGCATTAATTTCCTTGAAAACACGACCCCCGTCATCTCTCTCTCTCCCTCTCTTTCGAGGCCTGTGTTTTTAGCTTCTGTTACTAAAGTTGAAGTTGAGGCGTTGCGGCCGGCAGACTCTAGTCCTGGCTGGGCTCCTCGATCTCTGCGTGGCCCCCGCTTGAGTTCTCCTGGGGGGTTTCTCTGGGGCTCTTGGGCTGGGCCGGTCTGGGTCTCCTGTTGGGTGGCCCCGGTCTCCTCCCTCCTCTCTGGCTCTTGGCCAGCTCCGCCTGCAGGCTCTGCCCGTTGAGGGAGAGCCCCTGCAGGGCCTCCAAGGCCTGGTCTGCAGCCTGGGGGTCACAGTAGTCCAGGAAGGCCCGGTGCTGAGCCCCCTGCCAGGTCAGCCTGAGCGGAGCGGCCTCCCTCTCCCGGAGGGCACTCTTCAGCTCGCTGACTCTCAGACCAGCGGGGATGCCTCCCAGGTAGACCGTGGTCACGCTCAGCGGAGCGCGGCGCTCGGACACCACGCCGTTATCATCCTCGCTGTTACGCTCCCTCCTCTCTCTATCTCCTCCCCTTCCTCGGCCTCTGCCGCCTCCTCTGCCTCCGTCCTCCCTGCCCCCTCCCCTACCGTCCTCCCTGCCTCCTCCCCTACCGTCCTCCCTGCCTCCCCCTCTTCCGTTCGCCCTCCCCTCTCCCCTTCCCTCGCCCCTCCCGTCTTCTCCCCTGCTCTCTCTCCTCACTCTGGCCGGGCGACGTCTGGGCCTCTGTTCTCCCTCCCCTCTGGGCTCCTGTCGCTCCTGTCTCTCCGGCCTGGCCTCCCCCTCCCCCTCCCCATCCTGGGTGTCTCTCCTGGGTCTGCGTCGGGGCTCACGCCGGGGCCTCTGGTCAGACTGCTGCCGGGGCTCCCTGCGGCCCCCATCTCGGCCCCCCTCCCGGGTCCCCGCTGGGGGGTTGGCCCCCAGGGTGACGTCCTTCCCTGACTCCTCCTCGAGGGCTCTCAGCTTCTTCAGGATGGGGATCCTCTCCAGGGTGTCTGTGTTCAGCTGCGGACACAACGGGTACAGGTTCACAAGGTTAGCCCCTCCCCCCCCCGGGGTCATCACTCCTCTGGGGGCGTGTGAAACTGCTGGATTTATGGTGCAGGCTAGCTACAGGATACAAGCTCCCTGTACTGCCCTAAACAGAATCCCTGTACTGCCCTGGCTCTGTGTGCATCTTGAAACATCGAACACACAAACGCTAGGGAAAGTAGACAGGATGAGTACATTCCACGGGACACATGGTGCTCTCTCTCTTGGAAGTCGCTTTGGATAAAAGCGTCTGCTAAATGAATAAATGTGGTCGGGAACAGACGTTCGAATGGGACAACAACATCTATCCATCCTCCACAAAGCTCACCGGCCAAACCAGCTTTAGACGGGGTGGTGGTGGTGGTGAGAACGTTCCGTCCCCCTCCACCCACGGCTAAATAAAGACGTCTCTTTCGATTTCCCGTGGCACAGAGTGTCTGCCGTGCCTTTGATGGTGGCTGCTGCTGTACAGGATATACAGGGCTATTGTTTACACCTTGGCCTCTCCTGACCCTTCTTTCCTCTGAGCCCGGTACACGGGGACAGAAGCCAGCCTTTGATGATCACAAGTGCCCTTCCTGACTGGTGGGGTCACTGGGTCTCAACTGCTGGCATAGCTGTCTGAAGGAGGGAGGGGGGGGACGGGGGGGGGGACGGGGGTGCAGGGATCTAGATTGTTACAGGGAGGGGCCCTGACTTTAGATTCACCCTTCCAGGGAAACTAGGGTCAGAGTACTTTATTTAAATATATTTGTATGGTTCCATCCTGTGTTGTACCACACTGCTGAGGAGAACCCTTTGATAACGGTTGGTGGCTAGGAGTGGCTAGCTAACTGGGGGCGGGGAGGGGGGGCATGCTATCAGACTGACCCGCCGCATGCTTGTAGACACAAGCACCGAGTTATTATGTTTGTGCCTGAACCACAGCATGATAGACAGGTCGTTCATCCAATCACCTCCTAAATATTTTCGGCCCTTTTCCAAACAGTTTCCAAGGACCACTTCCCAGATGCTTATGTGTAAAAAGCAATCCGGCGAGTCATGTTAACTCTGTACCAGTGGAAAGAAAACCCCCTTATCCTTGTCTTCCTTGAGGGTTTAGGTTGGTTGGTTTACCTTGGACCAGATGATGCCAGAGGGTTTGGGGCGCTGGCAGTCTGTCTTGATGACTCTGGTGGGAGTTAGGATGTAGTCCACAGTGAGATCATGACTCTCCATCAGCTCCTCTGGGATGTCCACCACCTCAAAACAAACGCACCTTCTTAGACCACTTGCTCTTATTATGAGACACTTGATTCGACTGTCGTTTTGATGGGTGGTGCCTAAAGGAGGGTGTAGGGGACATACCTGGCAGTCATGGACCACAGTCACCACCACAGTGGACTCGCTCACTGCTCCCATCGCCACCATCATACCGTACTCCAAGTCAGCAAATCCTTCTCCTTTCCCTATCCGGTAACCTGGGGGACAAGAGTCACACAAGATACCGAAGCTTAACCTCAGACTGGGTCACACCAACAGAACGCTGCAGTCAACAGAAACCTTATCTCAGCCATATTCAAATTCTTACCAGGAGATATAAATGTGTCTTTGTGGTTAGGAGCAGAATAAATAATCTGATCGGTCTGTTTTGGGGAGTTACAGAACTACAGCCCTGTCTCTACATATCCAGTGTGGAAGCCAGCGCTCAGCAGCGTCTGGTTCTGAAGGACAGAGCTTCTCACCTTTCTCAGACACGGCCACAGAGCCCACCACCACCAGGTCCACATGCACCTTCGTCTCCAGACCCACGGGCACGCTGAACTCCTTCACACCCTGGAAGAGGACCGGAGAAGGGTTGGGGGGGAAAATCATTTTAAAATTAGACTTTTTGGGGGGACTTTTATCAGATTTCTTTGATTGATGAGACAGGAACCCTAGGAGTGGGGGCACGCTGGAAATACTCTCTGTTGGGACTCAAACCCAGACCCCTGTGTTAGGCATGAGCTTTAATGGTATGCACTCTACCCAGTGGGTACACTGTACTGTGTACTATTGCAGTTGCAGATGTTGTTGGACTGTGGTTGAGATATTAGTACTGTTTGCACTGTGCCTGGTAACTGAGATGAGGTGTGAGCGGAGGAGGGGGTGTAAGCAGGTTTGTGGAAGGGGATGGGAGGAGGGGGTGTAAGCAGGTGTGTGTGGAGGGTTAGGGTGTGAGGTGAGCGGAGGAGGAGGGGGTGTAAGCAGGTGTGTGTGGAGGGTTAGGGTGTGAGGTGAGCGGAGGAGGAGGGGGTGTAAGCAGGTGTGTGGAGGGTTAGGGTGTGAGGTGAGCGGAGGAGGGGGGGTGTAAGCAGGTGTGGGGAGGAGACGGGAGGAGGGCAGAGTTCAGGGATCAGAGGGCCCTCTGGACTCACCTGGGAGGTGGAGCACACACGCAGTTCCTCTTTGCTGGCTCCTTCTGGGGGGACGATCTTGTTGAAGAGTCCAGTACGGAGACGAGGGGTCGGGACCAACAAGGTCTTCCTCGTCTGGTGGGGGAGAGGGCGCAAACAAGACCAAACGCATTCATCACCTGGCTCGTTCAGTTTATCTGGACTGTTATATTAGCAATTGGCTACAATGATGAGAAAAACGTGTTCCAGGTATCACTATGTCACTCGCTAGTTAGATCCATCTGCCCTGTAACTCTGCTTGATCTCAAGTCCCTTTGGCTTCAGGGCACCACTTCCTGGAAGTAACACCCAGCCAATCAGCATCAGGTCAGTGTTTGAAACCGGGGAGGGAGGTTTACCTGACCTTACGAGGCGGCTGGATTTGCAAGATCACGACCATGCGAGAATCCATTTTTGCAGAGCACCAAGTTATGTTTGTGCCTGAACCACAGCATGATAGACAGGTGGTTCATCCAATCACCTCCTAAATATTTTCGCCCTTTTTTCCCAAACACTTTCCAAGGACCACTTCCCAGATGCTTATGTGTAAAAAGCAATCCGGCAAGTCAGGTTAAGGTTAACTCTGTACAGGTGGAAAGGAAACCACCTTATCCTCATCTTCCTTGAGGGTTTAGGTTGGTTTATTTGCAGTTCTCTGCAGCCTATGTGAAGCAAATATATGATTCAAATACATCTGATTTGACTGAAAAATGGGCATGGCTTTAAAGCACTGAAATCACCCGTGCTGGAGCCACGGCCTACTCTGGCGGACTGAGGCCTGTTAGGCTACCTGCAGCACGGCCAGGCGGGCCTACTCTGGCGGACTGAGGCCTGTTAGGCTACCTGCAGCACGGCCAGACGGGCCCCCTCCAGTGGCTTATCAGGATCCACCTTCACCCCATCTGTCTTGGGGAAGACCTGGAGCTCAGAGACCTTGGCACAGGCTGTGTGGGCACCCTGGGAGAGGAACGGAGAGGACAGGAGAGGAGTGAGGCGCTCAGAGTACACTTACATCCAGAGTGATATAGCGAGCCTGCTGCTGAGGTCTGTCCGGGTTCACTTTCACCATCTGGCTGGATTTGAACTCCTGCAGAGCCGAGAGACGGTCGCATGCAGGGATCGCATCCTGACCACGCCCAATGCAACACGTTTACACGCAGGAAGAGGAATAGAGAGAAAGAGAAAGCGAATACAACAAATACGGGGGTTACGGAGAGTGTGTGTGTGTGTGTGCGTGTGCGTGTGCTGACAATGTGGCAAGGTCAAGAATAGTTTTTCCTAAAATAGACTTCGCCGTCGTTGAGAACTTGACACCTCAAAAACTAAGAGGATAAATGTTTACTATCTTGCGATTATGTTTTTAAGGCAATAGTACAGTTGGAAGACACGGCGGTGTCTGTAACGATTTCTCATAGAACACATGGATCGCTGCATACTATGGGACGGATGACGAGAAAAAAACGAAAAAAAACATCGTAGACAAAATTAGTAGAATTCTCTGTCGAGTGATATGTATCGTAGATGCATGCATTGTACGATAATTGCAAGACTCCTGAAGAGAAGACGGCAGAATAGGCCTAGCTAGCTAGCTTAAATAGCCTACCTTGAAATTTGGAATTCTGTTGTGAACGGGCCTAGGAAAGTTTGCCAAGTTCTTCGATTCAATGTAGTCCCAAACTTTCTCTCGAATGTCCCATTTCGTCGCTCCTGCAGTAGAAGATTACAATTTGGTTTGTTAACAAGAGAAACAGTTACGTTGTCTGACAAGATGCTAGCTAGCTAAATCCCAATTCATTAGCTAGGATAAAAACAGATAGCTAGCTAGCCATTTGGTAGCGATAGCTTAGCAACGTTGGCATGCAATAGCATTTAGAGCTAGCGTCGTTGAATGTCGTAACCATTTACCAGGATTAATCTTTATAACGGACTCCATCTTCCTCTTTGACAACACGAACAATGTATTCGTCTAACTCTCAGACACGCAACTACCGTATAACGAAGTATTCAAATAGTGAGAGACTGTTTTTTGCACGTGGGGGTTCTGTAACATTGTAGCAACAGCTGCTTGTCAGTGTCGTCTTCACATCGTTGTACGGTGGCTTAAGACAACCATTTTCTTTTTGTACAAAACGCAATTGGAAATGAATTTGAACGAAATGTTACTACGAATAATTGTGGCTGCATATTATCGACATGGAATAGTTAAGATGTATGTTATATTTAGCGGTTTAATAATTTTATAATCGTCCATTTTATGTACGTCAACAGTACATTCTTTTAACAACATTCGTTTGAAAAAAGAAAACAAAGGAAAAAACACCCACAAAATTATTGTACACCCCCTAAACCTTCCTGCGTAGTAAACACGTCTGATAAATACGGTAAGTACATATTTCTTTGTCAGATGAACATCATAGTCAATATGAACATTGAATCTGTCCACAAGGAGGCACTAACTGCTAAATCGCATCTAGGGCTATGGCATGTCACAATATGGTTACAATATTGTACCGTTTATCTCAAGGTTAAGTATGATGGCGCACACCCGTGTTGAGAAAAACTCCAAAAGTGTTTCAGTTAAGCATCTATGTATCGCTGTTCTGCCTTGACCCATCATCATTCTTCCAGAGATTTGCAAAGCACATCTGTAAAATATTAACTCACATGAAATACTATTTCAGCATCCAACAATCTGCATAAGTCTCCATACATCATGCAAAGTGCATCCATATGTTCTTGGTAACCAAACATCAATAAATTCTTGAGAGAAAATATGCCTTCCAGCCAGAGAATACGGTATGGAGCCTTTTCCAGTTATGCATTTAGGAGGTCTGTGTGGAACTGGGGCCCAAGTAGCTATTACCGTTGCTGACTGGCAAAAGAAGAACTTCTGAACTAAACTTCAACCTGTTGTAGATTTCCTAAAAAGCTCATGGAATTGAATCAGTGTTGTTCGAGCACCACAAATACCAGGCCGAAAGAAGAGAAGGCAGCCAGTTCTGTGAGAAAACCCAGATTCATAAACTCCCCGCCAAACAGCTACTTACTGACTTAAGTCATGTGTCCCAAAATAACACATTTTAAGCGTGTATTTCAACTTGACTTTTATTTGACATTCACAGTCGAGGAAACAGAAAGACAATTTAATCTGCTTAGTAAAAGTTTGTCAACGTTTGAAACAAGTGAAAGGTCAGACACATTCACAGTCACCTAAGCTGTGCAGTGATAAACAATAAGTCATTTGAAAAAGTGATAAACAATAGGTCACAATAGGTCATTTCAGGTCTGTATAGGTCACAAGTCTGGGGGAGGTCTTGCGTCTGGGGGAGTCTTGGGTCTGGGGGAGGTCTTGGGTCTGGGGGAAGTCTTGGGTCTGGGGGAGGTCTTGGGTCTGGGGGAGGTCTTGGGTCTGGGGGAAGTCTTGGGTCTGGGGGAGGTCTTGGGTCTGGGGGAGGTCTTGGGTCTGGGGGAGGTCTTGGGTCTGGGGGAGGTCTTGCGTCTGGGGGAAGTCTTGGGTCTGGGGGAGGTCTTGGGTCTGGGGGAAGTCTTGGGTCTGGGGGAGGTCTTGGGTCTGGGGGAGGTCTTGGGTCTGGGGGGAGGTCTTGGGTCTGGGGGAGGTCTTGGGTCTGGGGGGAGGTCTTGGGTCTGGGGGAGGTCTTGCGTCTGGGGGAGGTCTTGGGTCTGGGGGAAGTCTTGGGTCTGGGGGAGGTCTTGCGTCTGGGGGAGGTCTTGGGTCTGGGGGAGGTCTTGGGTCTGGGGGAAGTCTTGGGTCTGGGGGAGGTCTTGCGTCTGGGGGAGGTCTTGCGTCTGGGGGAAGTCTTGGGTCTGGGGGAAGTCTTGGGTCTGGGGGAGGTCTTGCGTCTGGGAGCCCAGGGCGGGTGTCACATCATGTGGACGCAGACACCAGGCCAGCAGGGCCCTGTCCCAGCTTCTGTCCAGCCAGGAAGTTGCTCTCCAGCGGCTTGAAGCCCAGCTCCTCCACAGGGATCCCGAAGGCCCTCAGCTTGGCCTCGTACGTGCGCAACAGGTCGTTATGGGACTAGAAGACACGAGAGAGAGCACATTAACATGGGGGTCAGATGGCTGAGCGGTTAGGGAGTCGGGCTATTAATCAGAAGGTTGTTGGTTTGATTCCCGGCTGTGCCAAATGACGTTGTGTCCTTGGGCAAGGCACTTCATTCAACACACAGTTCACACACGATTACATCAAATCGTATACTGTACATTTACATTTAGTCATTAAGCAGACCCTTTTATCCAGAGCGACTTACAGTAAGTAGAGGGGAATTCCCCCCGAGGCAAGTAAGGTGAAGTGCCTTGACCCAAGGACACAACATCATTTGAACGGCCGGGAATCGAACCAACAACCTTCGGATTAATAGCCCGACACCCTAAACGCTCAGCCATCTGACTGCCTCCGCACAATGCGTGTTTACGACACACTTCTGTGTGTGACGCCGACGTCCTCACCTTGCACACCCGAGCCAGCTCATACTGCAGGTCTTTGATCGCTGTGTTCTTGGAGTCGAGCACGTCCTGTTGGGGAACAAGTGACAAGGTGTTTATCAGCGTTGTGGGGGATGAGAGACCTGCCAGGAGGGGGAGCATTAGTGAACCCAACGCCAGACTGCTCAGAACATGCGTGTTTGTATGTTTCTTTGTTTGTTTGTGTGTGTGAGTATGAGAGAGAGAGAGAGAGGGAGGAGAGGGAGAGAATAGGAAAATGAGTAAGTGAATGAGCAAGCAAGCAAATGAGTGAGTGGGTGAGTGAGTGATGAGCGAGGAGGCGAGTGAGCCAAACAAACAGGCGAGGGCTGTGTGTGTGTGTGTGTGGGTGTGTGTGTGTGTGTGTGTGTGTGTGTGTGTGTGGTGGGGCCACAGTACCTCCAGTTTGCGTGTGACCACGCTGAGGGCAGAGTGGTCCAGGTTGGAGGCGGCCAGGACCTCGTTGAGCTGGGCCTCCTTCTTCTCCAGGCTGAGGGCCAACGCTCCCAGCTTCCTCTCCAGGAGAAGGTTCTTGAAGCCGCTCTTCTGCTGCACCTCCAGGATGGCCTGGGTGAACTTCTTGTACAGATCGTCCCTCTCCACCTGAACCTGCGTCGTGGGACAGGGGGGGTCAGATGGCTGAGCGGTTAGGGAGTCGGGCCATTAATCAGAAGGTTGCCAGTTTGATTCCCTGGCAGTGAAAAAATGACATTGTGTCCTTGGGCAAGGCACTTCACCCTACTTGCCTCGGGGGGATTGTCCCTGTACTTACTGTAAGTCGCTCTGGATAAGAGCGTCTGCTAAATGACTAAAATGTTAAATGAGACAGTGACAGATCGAATGGCGGGCCTTTTGCAGACGCTTTATCCAAACAGAGACACATTGTTTTGTGTTATGTACGATGATTACAGGTGCTTTTTACGACGGACAGTTTGCAGTTGTGGATGACAAGTCGGCACGTGTACTGTAGGTCACATGTGTGTGAATGTGTAAGGGTGACAGCCTGTGTTTGTACATTATGTAATTTGTATTTTAAGAGCAGAATGTATGTGTCCAATATCGTTGTCCTGAAGGACATGTAAGTATATCTGATTATGTCTAAAACGAACAGCAGAACTAGAAGTGCATTATTCTAACAATATTTTGTGATCTCTGTATCTACAAACACTACCCCTGAGCAACCCATATTGTTGCCATGGGCTCCTACACAAGTTTGAGGTAAACAGCTCGTGTTACATGACAGGAAAATGATTGACGCACTCTTTATTTAGTTTTACAAGCTACTCACCGAACTAAACCTCTGCTCCAGCACCTCATGCTCCCACATCAGCGCCTTCATCTCTTTGTCGGCGACCTTCAGACGTGCTTTGGCCCCCTGTCAGAAGAGACAGACATCCTTTAAATCACTCCTGACATCACCAGCAACAACAGTATACCAAGTCTTACACTGCCAAAACTGGACATCTTACTGAGTGAAATAGCGTTTTTAAGATTTCAAATCTTTTCCAAGGCAAGTAGGGTGAAATGCATTGCCCAAGGACACAACGTGATTTGGCACAGATGAAAATCAAACCGGCAACCTTCTGATTAATAGCCCGATTCCCTAACCGCTCAGCCATCTGATCCCCCCCTGACATCCTGTGTTGGAGCTGCGACCCTACCGCCAGCGAGGCCTTGTCTTTCTCGTAGTTGGCCAGCTGTTTCTGGAGATCGGCCACCTCATCTTTGGCTCTCTGCAGAGGCTCCGTCAAACGCCTGTTCTGAAGCAACACCTCCGCCATCTCCTTCTCCAACCTCTCCTCTTTCCTCTTCATCTCCTCCACTTGTTCCTGAGAGCATTAACATTTAACATTTAGTCATTTAGCAGACGCTCTTATCCAGAGAGACTTACAGTAAGTACAGGGACATTCCCCCCGAGGCAAGTAGGGTGAAGTGCCTTGCCCAAAGACACAACTTCATTTTTGCACGGCCGGGATTCTAACCGGTAACCTTCCGATTACTCCCTAACCGCTCAGCCACCTGACTCCCAGAGACACACACACACACACACACACACACACACACACACACACACACACGAACCCACAATGATAAAACTGTGCACTGACCCTACCCTGACCCTGGGAGGTCTCGTTTCTCAGCCGGGGTCGTTGTTATGGAAACTACCAACCTTGAGCGAGTTGATGAGGGCCAGGTTGTTGAGTGTGATGTCATTGTAGTAGTTCTTGATGTCGCTGAAGGCTTTCTCGTGGTTCTTCATCAGAGTGTTGATTTGGTTGTCCTTCCTCTGGATGATCTCATTGGTCTCCGTCTTCCTCCTCAAGTCCAGTTCCTGGCGCAGGACCTGCATCTTCTTCTCGTACTTTGGCCTCGATTTCTACTCAGGCAGAGGCGGCAGAAGACAGACCCTTATTTGGTTTATTTATTTTTAAATATATATTTTTTGGAGGCGTTTCTGCTTTTATTATTTATTTCTGACAGAGATGGTGTGTCTGAGAGGACAGGGGGAGAGAGAGAGAGAGAGAGAGAGAGAGAGAGAGAGAAAGAGAGACGGAGACAGAGACAGAGACAGAGACAGAGAGACAGAGAAAGATGGGGGATGACATGCGGTAAAGGGCCTAGGCAGGAATCGACCCCGGGCCTCTGCATTGAGGAGTCAGCCTACACAGTGCGCGTGCTCGTCTGGTGAGACAGTTTTTCAGTTGATATAAACACATCATCTCACCTCTTACTTGTCTCTCAAAGTTGTTTCTTGTTTTGGTTATTTCTTCTGTGTGTTTCTGATGACGGAAATTACAGGAATCAAAAGACACATTCAGATAGGAATTAAATAACAAGGCACTGCAAAAACTGTAAACTGAGTGTGTGATCATATTGTTTTTAGATTTTAAATCCAGTTGGACTTGTTTCTAGTATAAATGGCTTATGTAGTGACTTAATTTAAACACATTATTTTAAGAAATTATTTTAAGAAATGTTGCTTACTGCACTGGCAGCCAAATGTTTTAAGCATAGGCCAGCTCATTACTGATATCTCTGCACTTAAAATCAAGGCAGTTTTTGCGGAGTGCATCCAACACTGACTCAACAGACGTGACCAGTGGAGAAACACGTGATCGTGGGGACCACTAACCAGTTTAAGGCCTTTGACGAGGTTCTCGTTGGAGAGCTCCTGTTCCTTACAGTCCACCTTCAGGTTGCGCGTGCCCTTGCGAAGCTCGTTCTCCAGCTCGGACTGCTCCTTCTGCATGAGCTTGGTGGAGACCACGCCCTCAGCCTTCAGCTCAGAGATACTGTTCTGGTGCTCGTAGAGAAGGTGCTTCACCTTCTGCTTGTACACCTGGGAAGGAAAAATCAATACATCAGGTTTAAATTAGATTTTTTAGAAATATTACAAAAGGGAGGAAAAAATGAATTTTCTATGGCTTTTGGGAATTTTGAGTCTGTGTGTGTGGGTGTGTGTGTCTGTATGTGTCTCTGTGTGGTGTTGGATGTGTGTGTGTGTGGGTGTGTCTGTGTGTCTGTGTGTGTGTGTGTGTGTGTGTGTGGGTGTTGTATGTGTCTCTGTGTGTGTCTCTGTGTGTGTGGGTGTGTGTATGTGTGTCTGTGTGGGTGTCTGTGTGTCTCTGTGTGTGTGTGTGTGTGTGTGTGTCTGTATGTGTCTGTGTGTGTGTGTGTGTGTGTGTCTGTGTGTGTGGGTGTCTGTGTGTGTCTGTGTGTGTCTGTGTGTGTGTGTGTGTGTGTGTGTGTGTGGTGTGTGTCTCTGTCTGTGTGTGTGTGTGTGTGTGTGTGTGTGTCTGTGTGTGTCTCTGTGTGTGTGTGTGTATGTGTCTCTGTGTGCGTGTGGGTGTCTGGGTGTGTCTGTGTGTGTGTGTGTGTGTGTCTGTGTGTGTGTGGGGTGTGTGTCTGTGTGTGTGTGTGTGTCTGTATGTGTCTGGGTGTCTGTGTGTGTGTGTATGTGGGTGTCTGTGTGTCTGTGTGTGTGTGTGGGTGTGTGTGTCTGTGTGTGTGTCTGTGTCTGTGTGTGTGTCTGTCTGTGTGTGTGTGTCTGTGTGTGTGTGTGTCTGTGTAGGTGTGTGTGTGTGTGTGTGTGTGTCTGTGTGTGTGTGTGTCTGTGTGTGTGTCTGTGTGTGTAGGTGTGTGTGTGTGTGTGTGTGTGTGTGGGTGTGTGTGTGTTACCTTGATCTCTACTTGGTGGCGTTCCTCTGCCTCCTCCATCTCCCTGTCCCTGTTCCTGAGGTCGGCCTTCCTCTCGTCCAGGTGCCTCTTGGTGATCTCCCAGAAGGTGTGGATCTTGTCCCTCTCCAGCTGGAAGTAGTTCCTCTCCTCTCTCTCCCTGTCCAGCTCTTCGCGGAGGCGCACGATGTGCTCCTCCAGCTGCAATGTATGGAGTCAGGTGGCTGAGCGGTGAGGGAATCGGACTAGTAATCAGAAGGTTGCCAGTTCGATTCCCGGCTGTGACAAATCACGTTGTGTCTTTGGGCAAGACACTTCACCCTACTTGACTTGGGGGAATGTCCCTGTACTCACTGTAAAGTCGCTCTGGATAAGCGTCTGCTAAGATGACTACATGTAATATCTAAAATGCAACAGCAAAGACCAACCATGTCAGTGGTTTGTGGACTTGGTTTGTAGGACGATGTCAGTGTAGCTGTGTGACGTTGTTATGCCTAGATTATGCACTAAATTGCACACAAGGACCAATTCAAATAGGTCAAGGGGGATGTTAATAATTTGAAAATAAATAACTTCAGAGTGTTTTTTATGTAATTACAGATGCATAGCTAATGTCAATTGTTGGTGTAAAAACACTTTTTCATTTCTATATTGTACATACACGTGCTTGTCAAAGATTTGTATATTTTGGTTTGACCCATCGCGGGTTATGTGTATTTTCCACCCCCCCCTTATTGTTCTCTTCGGCCAGACCTCCGGCTAGCAGGTAGCGTCCTGCCCCCGAGAAATTGTTCAATATAAAACAGTGGTTACACAATGTGCTGTTATGCAGACATAAGTTTTATTACAATGTGGACAATATAAAGATGTATATTAACAAGTTTTACCGAGCTCGCTAACTAGGGTAGGCCTACCTATTGTAATATGAGGGTATAGCCTACTTGGGGAAAGTGTTAAAGTGAGTTTCCATGTGCTCACGCAGGTGTCCAAGATAAGTGATTTGCACCAATGACATATTGTGTGTTGTATGTCTCTTCGTGTTCAGGTATGTCTTTTATTTTGCCCGAATTATGTTGTATATAATTTTACTTGTATTGTATGGTGTGCTGTTGTGTACTAAATGTGCACGCAGCACCTGTTATTTAGTTTTGGTCTCTTCGGCCTGACCTTCGGCTAGCAAGGTGCTCGAGAGCTGTGATTTGCACTAACATATTGTGTTTGTCTGTCTCTTCGCGTGCAGGCAAATACAACATATTTCCACCAGCAGACCTCCAGTTGCGGCAGGTGCACGCTACATCAGCATGAAAGTTTAGAAATGCTTTTGCTTCCTTACGATCATTCAAGCTAAAATGACTTCTGTGGCACGTTAGAGAACTGGTTCAAGATACATTACAGTCAACTTTACTAGCAAACAACGCTACAGTAGTATAGCTAGTAGGGATGGGCATAATTAATCGATGCTCGAACATTGCTCGTTAAGAAATGTGTCGATCAATTTATATTGTTATCGATCAAAAGGACGTTGTGTATCCCCGCAACTTCGGTCCCGTCAGAGCGGGTGTTTTCTGCTGCTGGACTGACAGTTACAAGGCTGCGTTCGCGTCTGACCCCCGAGCATGTTAACATGCTTATATTCCTAAACAAAAATATGTAGGCTGGAGGTACTGTATGCTATGGACAGTGGGGACAGTCACCACCGTATGTAGCTAAATCGCTCTTTTTTTTTCTTAATGTGTTGTCTCTCGCTCCGCTTTTATTTCTGCTTGGTGCCTCTTGGAGTCGTTACATTTTGTCAAAACTGTGACATTTTAGCAACAAGTTCAGCCTTATATATGTTCACTAAGGTATTGCTTTTAGATAGGCTAGTTCATGCAATTGTTTCTAAATGTGTGGCTCATCTTTTTGTTGCGAGCCTTTCCGAGCGTCGGCTGCAAGGCATATATGTCGGCCTTTTTTCCCCCCTTTTTTTCAAAGAGTTATACAGTTTTATGCCCACTCTTACTGCCTTGTTTGATTATTGTTGGCCGATAGTAGGCTACTTATTCCTACAGATTGTCTTGTTGAAGCGTTTCCAAAACTTTAAGAGCGCCTGTAGGCGCATTGTTCGGCCGTTACAAGCGCCGCATAGGCCTATAGAAAAAGTTAATGATTAATCGATAATTGCTCGATAATTCTAGCGATGATCGAGCAAGGACATTTTTTTAAATGCCCATCCCTAATAGCTAGCATAAGCTATCTAGCTCTCCGCCTGTGTCGTATAACGTTACCTGCTCCTTCGACATCTCTTCTGTGGAGAGGCCATCGACTACCGTTGGCGTCTTGCCTTTGGCAGGTTTGCTTGCCCCTTTCTTTTTAGGTGGCTGGAAAAACAAGATTTACAGTTCACGTCAGATAGTCTACTAGGAGGCTAGCACGGGCATAGCACAGGATACTGGAGCTAGCTAACAGCTAGTAATAGCTTGGGTATGTATGGGCTAACAGACCGCACAGTTCATGAAGACTACCATGTACTTACCATTGCTATTTTTTGCGACCAGACTCACATATATAGTCTATATAAACAATGTGAGCATAGGGTGCAGCATAGCAAGAGTGGGCTAGCACAGTAGTTAGCATACATCCATTTGTTTGAATCCCGAATGTCAACAAAGCATTGTCATGACAACGTTTTGTATGTCCTCTGTGTAGCTAGCATAGTGGCGGGGTGGAGAAGTACACCACTTGGCACCTAGGAGACGGAGACATGATCACATTGCGTGAATTACCCTATTTTAATTCCACCCAATTTGTATGCAAGGGAAAAGTCGAGAAGGTAGCTACACCCACAGTCAAATAATGTTATTAAGGAAATACTAAATGTAGCCTACTACTCCACTACTAGATTGATTACTACTGTAAGCTAGTACATGGGGAATACTACTAGACGTGTTTCTTTCTGCTTCCTCAATTTGGTACAACAGTAATATCATTCCTTGTCATTTCACTTAACAAGAAAACTCGAAAGGCTCTCGGAATACGTTTCCGCCCAGTTTCAAAGCGGGGAAAAAATAATGATGTTTCCGCCCGGTTTCGAACCGGGGACCTTTCGCGTGTGAGGCGAACGTGATAACCACTACACTACGGAAACAGATGTCTTAACTCTACGAAATGACTCTCCTTCATTATCTATGGTAGTCCACAATATGGGTGTAATAGAATATATTTATTTGTCATTGCACAAATTACAACGAAATTAAGTTGCAGCTCTCAGACACTAAAACAATACAATTATAGGTGTAATGTTTTTAAGGGCTCTGGTAGGGTAATTTTTTAGGGCGCTGTTGTGAAAGAAAAATAAAGGTGACTTTCTCAGTCTACCTCCATTTATTGAGTCACCTGAAAACAGCGAAGGAAATCGTGTATACAAGTATATATTTTATTTCCACAATTATAAATATAACTTAAATCAGCAGTAAACAAATCGAGTCAACAAATCAGCAAAATAACAGATACGAAGATAAGTTCATGAGAATTTTGCCGGGATTCGATGTTACGGAATAGTCGTCACCTCTGGGATACTTGTGTCAAGACCCTTTATTTCGTAGTTTTATTACATTATATTAATATAATCTACTAATAATATTCATAAATAGTAATTTTGCTGTAAGCTAATGTACAGCAATGAAGAGTTTGGCGAGAGTGCTGAGCCCAAAGGACAGGAAGCTCTTGGTCAAAGCTGACTGTTGGTGTCGCTTCGCAAGGACGTGTTTCCGAAGGGCAGCAGGTGGTTGTACTTGGGCGTAATGGAGATGTGGACGGCAGCGGTGTGCAGGTCGTGGAACACAATGCGGTGAAGCGCAGAGGTCCCCTGTTCCGTTTCCTGGAGGCTTTCATATGTGGTCTTGTTCATGTTGATCTGGCCAGAGCCATCTTCTGGGTACAGGGAGTCACCTGTGAGAGAAAAGGGGAAGAGAGAGAGTCTGTGTATGTAGCTCGTTTATGTCGAGAACCGGGCACTTTTATGAACTTTACAATGTCTTCACCCTAGCAATTGAGCAGAGTGACATATGACGTTATATCAAGGTGTAGCCTAGAGCAGTGGTTCCCAACCCTCGTCCTGCATGTTATAGATGTTTCCCTGCTCCAACACACCTGATTCAAATGAATGGGTCGTTATCTAGTTATGCAGAAGCCTGCTTATGACCATTCATTTGAATCAGGTGTGTTGGAGCAGGGAAACATCTCAAACGTGCAGGACAGGGGTGCCCTGAGGACCAGGGTTGGGAACCACTGCTCTATAGAAGGGAGCATCTGCATACCTGGGAGGAGTGATATGTAAATGTTGTCTGTCACCAGGCGGACAGGTAACCAATGCTCGCAGCCCTCGCTCGCTCTACGACTGGCAAAGTTGTGCAGGTGAGTCAATGAGGGGAAACGACACATCCGGCTGAGGTCGTAGAACTGAGGTGGGGCGATCCACAGCTCGCGGCCCAGGAAGCTATGGAGTATCTCCGAAGGCGGCGACCACTGAACCATACAGACAAAGATGGCCGTTAGTTAATTTTTAACGGCTGGCTGACTACGGGTATCCTATGTTTCACGTGGGCCTATCTAATATCAGGTTGTCTTGAACTAAAGCGTAGGCTATATTAAGCAAAAGGTAACTCAAGTCAGGGAAACAACATTTAATGAAAATACGGAATTACCTTAAAATGCACAATTTCCTTCTCATCTTGGAGGGTGTCCGGCGTCTCTTGCAAGCAACACATGAAGAAGGCAGTATCGTATCTCCTTTGCTTCTCATAGACGCCAGAAGGGGTCAGCCAATTACCCCATTCGTGCAATGCCCAAATGTTAGGCAAACATTCTAGCTCTCTGCACATTCTGATGAAGTTAGATGGATTCTTATTAACCAACGCTCTCCACTTAGCGAGTTCGGTCTTGTCACACATATTGTATACTCTTGTCAATTCGGTCTGGTTTTGACAACTCTTATTGTCAATGTTTTTGAGTAAACTATTTTCCTCGTCTTTAGGCACCACCAGTAGAACGCCAGATTCCTCGAAAGTCTCACGAACGGCGCATATTCGAAACGCCACATCTCCTGGGATGGGAGAACCGAGTTTCATCCTATCCGTAGCGAAAATCGGAGGTCTGGTTGCCGGTGGCTGTTTGACAATTCATAAACCGAAATTTGGCGAGCGCCGAAAAGCTTTGAATATGTCCAGCCATTCGCTAGAGAAATCAGAAGGTTCTACCAACCCTCCCGGGAAGACATAAGCATTAGGCATAAACCCACTTTTACCGCTTCGTTTCAACAAAAGCACATCATAATCGAAGGTGGACTCGTGTGGAAAGTTTGACAGTCCTTCAATTCCTGTTGTAGGTGTAAAGGTGCCTTTATCGAGGCACCTTGACAAACCATCTGACAGTTTGTGCCTCGTACCCGCAGATATAATGACTGTCGCTGCCTCCTTCCAGTGTTTCAGAGCTGTATTCATACTCGGCAACGAATGTACTACTTTTCCATTTCCAAAATGCTTCAAGAACTGTTTTGTTTTGAAGGAAATTCCACAACAGGAAATCAAGGAAGGGCAAAGAAAAGTATGACAGCTCATGCAGAAGTTAGGGGCGCCATCTACCGACCTGGCTGACTGAGAAAGCAAAAACCCCAAGCGTTGAACTGCCAATTACAAGAACAGCATACAGCTCTAACAACTAGTGATTACTGTTTGTTAACCGTTTATTGAAAGAACGTGACTAATTGGATTCAATGTAAAATTTCAAAAGCACAGTTTGTGCTGGTCTGTAATCCAATTTTCTTTCATTTACGTACAATCAAAAATACACAAGATTTACACTGCAATAGTAGCACAACAGTGAAAACAGAGAGAACAAGGAGCTGTATCCTTTTAAACTTACAACATTTGCAGTAAAACGTTAGTATGCACATTGCTTGAATGTGTTATCAAACATTTAATTAAAATTTAAAGGGGGTAAAAAACTAAACTAACAAAAAAGTCATGGGCATTTTAAAAGCTTTATAGGTTTTCGTATCTTCATATGGTGTAAACATAAGACTGCTGTCAGTTTGGACAGACAACGAAGAGGACCAGACCAGATGGGAAGGAATTGCAGTTCAAGCCAGATTAAATAGCCCCAGAATTAAATGTACATTAGTTTCAGTTATCATAGGGATCCCTGTTGCATCCAGCATGAGATCGAGACTATTTCTCTGGCTTGTCCGGAATATTCTGTTCAGTGGAAGAGCAGTCTGTCCATTTAACGTCCGTTCGTCTTCGTCATTCGATTTTATCTGGGGGCACCACCTCCATCAGCAGCTGCAGATGCTTGGTGATGGGTCCTACGGAAATCAACAGTTATATGTGTCCAAATGACAAAACTTCAGATATAAAGAGTTTCTTTAGCATAAGGACTAGCATAAATCTAAACATAAAACCATGGTATCATTGAGATTTCAAATGTGCCTGGTCACCTTTTTAAAAGACAAGACCAACCATATTGGAGGCTAGCGGTGTTCATACACAGGTATTAATAAATAATTCAAAGCGACACACAGGAATTCGAACATGCGACCACGAGATCTGATCAAACCGTCTAACGGTTAGACTCTAACCACTGAGCTTAACTCATCTAACATCGGTGTCTCAGACTGAGTTCTGGGCGACGAGGACTGATGACACGTACTCATGACTTTGCGTGTCCAGGCGAACTTGCGGTAGACGAAAGGGAAGTATAGTAGCAGCCCGCTGACGATGAAGACAGTGCAGTAGAGATACTCCATCTCTGGCTTGTCTATGATGGGGGCCAGGACCAGGTAGCAGGACACGATCACCACCAGGAAGGCGATGACTATCGGTACCTGAGCAAACACAGAAACACGTCAGCGTTCCATCCACGAGGGAGAGCAACTGGGACGGACTTCAGTTGGTTTTAAACCGTTTTTTAAAAACCGTTTTTGCTCATATATTTGTTCAAATAACATTTGTTGATTGTCAAAATAACATTTGAGCGTTTTTTACTCTTGAGGAGTGTGAAATTGAATGATGTATGACATGTTAAATATCCAGGATGTCAGTTTGATTTGGTTGCCAAGAAACGGGGTGCATTTCGTGTTCTGGAAAATCATGTTTTCCCTCAGGTCGTTGTTTTGTCGTACCTTGACTGGCCTGTGAAGTTCCTTCCTGGTAAAGCGCATGACGATGAGAGCCAGAGCCGTTAGACCGTAGAACGCCCACTGGGCGAAACTAAAGTAGTTGATAAGACTGTTAATGTCTGCTGGGATGGTGTAAAGAATAGCCAGAATCCCCTAGAATAGCAACAAAAAAAAGATAGAAGAGTCAACTCTCAATAGTGAATCACAAGGTCCTGGGACAAAAAGAGTCAACTCTTACTAGTGAATCACAAGGTCCTAGGACAAAAAGAGTCAACTCTTACTAGTGAATCACATGGTCCTGGGACATGACTTTAAGATGTTCATGCCGATATGACTGTCTGGATGTGTGCAGGTGGAGACTAAAGGGGATTATTAAACATGGAGGACTCACGTTGAAGATAAGAGCAGGGGATGGAGTGTAGTACCTCGGGCTGATGTAGGACAAGATCTTCACCATGTGACCTTCCCTTCCAGCCACATAGGTCAGCCTAAGAGGAATTACAGCGTATTTCATTTAGACCAATCAGAAACGGCTTTGTACGCGGACATGCCTCAGACGAGCCTTTTGATTGGCTCCTGCCTGCCAGTGAATTCCCTCACCTGCCGGCGGTGAAGCAACTTCCGTTGCCCGCCCCGAAAGTGGAGAAGACCACAAACAGAGGGACGATCCAGGACATGGGGTAGAGGACTCGGTCACCAAATGTCTAAGGGGGATGTAAATCAAACTGTCAGAGGAGACATGGGTTCAAGGCAATGTTTGTTGTTTTACAACCCTGATTCTGTTTGTCTGAGTCCTGAAGAAGAAATCGTCTCACTCCACTAACGGTGTGGTTTTAGTCCTGGCTCGGATGTTTATATGCATGTATCAGTGTAATGATAGCAACAGCAGACAATAAATATGACTCAAGAATTGAATCGATCATAAACACAAGCCCTTGTGCTGCCTTCAGGTCATTGTGACCCACAGCTACAAACACTCTCTGATGCTCAAAGGTCAGTGGATTCAAGGATTTCAACACAACAAAATGTTTCTTCAAATACAAAACAAAGCAAATCCTCGACCACAGACGACACAGATATCATGCATCTGTCAGGCTCAGCCTATCAGAAAGCCTTCTCCAGCTGGCTCAGCCTATCAGAAAGTCTTCTCCAGCTGGCTCAGCCTATCAGGAAGCCTTCTCCAGCTGGGGAGCCTATCAGAAAGCCTTTTCCAGCTGGTGGAGCCCAACACCCATGGCCCTAGACCCTAGGTTCTAAACGGCCCACAGACAAACTGAAATTGAACTAATAGCATGCTCCTCCATGCCTGTCCTTCTGTAATCAAAGTGAATGAACACAGAGAAACACGTAAGACAGGACTGAGCGGTTAGGGAATCGGGCTAGTAATCTGAAGTTCGATTCCCGGCCGTGCAAAATGACATTGTGTCCTTGGGCAAGGCACTTCACCCTACTTGCCTCGGGGGGGGAATGTCCCTGTACTGTAAGTCGCTCTGGATAAGAGTGTCTGCTAAATGGGACTACGGATCACCCTTGACCCCTTGTGGATGCTGTTACCAAGGGAACTACCCTGTTAGGCAACCCTGAGTGGAGCACGGCATTAATCGCCATGACAGCGTTATCATTACCACGGCGACGGCTGGAGACTGTAACAGTTCTGTGGCGGACATGGCACTGAAGTAGGCGACGTTGACCAGCACGTAGCAAACTGACACCAGGGGAATCCCGATGATGATGGCCAGGGGGAGGTTCCTATTAGAGATAAACAATTAAGTTAAAGGTACATTCCGCTAAATAAACACACTTCGACATGGTTTAATTGCAGAATTAACATTTACTCACCTAGATGGGTTTTCCAGTTCCTCAGTTATGAAATTCAGTTGGTTCCTGAAAGATAAACAGTTTATGGTATTGTGTCATTCTTTTCCAGAGAAGATTAAAAAAAGAACTTAAAGTAATAAAACATTACAGTTAGTGAAGAAGTGATAAGGTAAAGTCGTACCACCCATCGTAAGCCCAAAGGCCGTTGTAAAACGCGAGTCCAATGTTGCCAACAGATGTTGATGACCCTTCGAAGGCATTCGACAGATTTTGTGTGTTCCCTGACACACACAAACACACATGGTTACAACTCCATGTAAGAAATAAATATTTTGAAATATTTTATTAACCATAAACAGAATACTGTTATTAAATGTTTACTGTTGTCTATGGAAGCAAATCAGTGATATAATGTAAAATTCAATAAGTTGAATTTTAAAAGGCATTAAATACTAATGGTGCCAATTTTGCTATAATTTTGTCAGAATCTTTTTTTCAGAATTTTTGGGCCTCAATATTTTGGGGCAATTTAATTTTTTGTTGAATTTCACCATTCAAATTTGAGCAGCCTGGATTTTGTTTTATTAGAATTTCTGAAGCTTGAATAAAAAAAATAAAAAAATAATATACAATTTTTTCTTTACATTGAAATAAATTCAAATTTCAATCTTAAAGAGGTCCTAAATTCCTAAAAGATCCTAAATTCCGACGGATGAGGAAACCTACCTTGGGCCAACAGCACAATGCCGGACACCACAATGACAAGGATGATGAGGAGTTTGGCTGCAGTAAAGAAGTTTTGGACGTAACTGGCCAGCTTGACGCTGAGACAGTTGACCAGCACTATCAACACTGAAGGATGAAGGAGGGAAAAAAGCGAGTCAGGAAAGAGTTGGGTAGAAACAGAGTTTACAAATGTACAGGTGCTGGTCATATAATTAGAATATTCTCAATTTATAATGCAGATTTCAATTTTCAACAGGACTTGGCACCTGCACACAGTGCCAACCTGGTTTAAGGACCATGGTATCCCTGTTCTTTATTGGCCAGCAAACTCGCCTGACCTTATAGGTCCTTATAGGTGACCTTATAAATATATGGGGTACTGTGAAGAGGAAGATGGTGGGAGGGGATTTTCCTTAGTTGTCAGTTATAATCATCAAACTTTTAAGAAATAAATATTTGAAATATTCACTTTTTGAATGGAATTAGTGAAATAAATCAACTTTTTGATGATATTCTAATAATATGACCAGCACCTGTATCCAGCGAGCTACTGAGGCGCTCCTTGAGCAACAACTCTTGGACAAAAAAAAGACGACTAAGACTCACAGATGCAAGCTGCAGCCAGACACTTAGTGACGACAACAGGCGGCTGGCACCCTGGGTAGAAGGGAGTGGACGCGTACTCTGCGAAGCTGAGGGCGATGATGGCGAAGCTGGAGGGCTTTAGGACCATGATGGTGGTCCAGGAGTACAGGTAGGCCACGATGGACCCAAACGCCTCCATCAGATAGGGGTACTCTCCCCCCGATTTAGTAATCATGGTGCCCAGCTCCGCATAGCACAGTGCACCTAGAGCGAGAGGGGGGTGGGGGGGGGGAGGGAGGGGGAGAGAGGGAGGGAGGGAGAGAGAGAGAGAGAGAGAGAGAGACAGAGAGAGAGAGAGAGAGAGAGAGAGAGAGAGAGCGAGAGAGAGAGAGAGAGAGAGAGAGAGAGAGAGAGAGAGAGAGAGAGAGAGAGAGAGAGAGAGAGAAATCACAGTCACAGACAGACAGGATGGGATTTCCCTCGTTGACTCCTGGTAATTCTGCTGAGTTCGTGTCAGGTTGATTAAGTCTCCCTCTTCTAGGTCTTGTGGGATTTAACACACTGACACAGTCTCTCCTACTGAGCTGTTATCCCATTCTTGGCATTTTTCCCAAGGACTAAACTACTTATTGTTATATGACTGAGAATGGCCATGTTTCAGAACAGGTCAACATTTCTAGCATTTCTACATGATCACAAACAATAAAATCCTTGACGTAAAATCTGTCTGTTGTTTGGTTTCAGGATTGAAGAATGTCTGGTTATGTCTGACATACCTCTTCAGTTACTTTGTGGGTTGTTAACACGTTCTTTCATGTTTACAGCTCAATAGCAAATATTTGTGTATGTGTGTGTGTGGGGTGTCTTGTGTGTGTGGGTCTGTGGGAGGAGGATGTGTGTGTGGGGGGGGGGAGGGTGTGTGTGTGTGTGTGTGGGGAGGAGGGTCTGTGTGTGTGTGTGTGTGGGGAGGGTGTGTGTGTGGTGTGTGGTGTGTGTGTGGGCGGAGGGTGTGTGTGTGTGTGTGTGTGTGTGTGTGTGGGGAGGAGGGTGTGTGTGTGTGGTGTGTGTGTGTGTGTGTGTGTGTGTGGGGAGGAGGGTGTGTGTGTGTGTGGAGGGTGTGTGTGTGTGTGTGTGTGTGTCGTCTCTCTCACCCAGAGTGGCCAGCACTCCGCAGGCCGCCCACACACACAGGCAGGGTCCGACCGCCCCCGAGCGTTCCAGCACGGCCTTGGGAGAGATGAAGATCCCTGAGCCGATCATGGTGCCCACGATCAGGCAGATGCCACTTAGGAGACCCACCTGCAGGGAGACAGGATGTGGTCATCCAGACAGGATGTGGCTAGGATGACGACTTCCTGCTGCTCTGCATTGTCTAACCCTTAGACAGTGTATCTCCTCTCCCCATCAATGACTGACCTTTTCTTCTCTTCTTTCATGTTATTTAGCAGTCAGTATAATACCAGACAATCAATAATGTGAATTATTTTGGGATGTAAAATTAGGAATAAAGCTGATATAGCGTGAAAGTGAATTTTATGATGAATTGTTCTTAAAATGTAGATTTGCTCCTGCATTTTAACATTCATTCACACAAAATCGAGTCCCTGAGTTGGTCAGACAATGTTTTCATATGGTCAATATTTAACCCACTATACCACAATAATATTGTGTCAAACCCCTTGTGGCTGAAGTCCCCAGATGTCAGAACTTGTTTACTCTATAAACTTAAACTTAATTTACCTTATAACAAATAAGTATATTAATTTGGTTCACACTGGCCATTCTGTTTGTTATCAAAGATCAATAAAGCTTGATGCACGAGCATCGACTCTGCTTTCCTAACTCTAAAACATATTGCCAATCTCCTGACTATTCTTTCTGAGGTGTACTTGTTCAGTGGCCGTGGACCTTGACAACTCAAGCACCATTCCTAACGTCAGTGGCCTTCTTTTATCTTGGCATACTCAGATGCTGAGAATCGATGTGCATGAACGACCCATTTCATTAACTAGGGTGCTCACTGAGTCCTCTGGACAAAAGGCCAACTTCCAAGAGGGAGAAGCTGGAAGTAGAACAAGAGAAGAAGTGACATCGATGGGTCGGGGGTGGGGGTGGTGGGGGGGGGAGTGGAGAAGTGTTGATCTAAATGGAGATGACAGTGGAAGGTACAGGCTGGTCCCTCTGGGGTGAGACCAGGGGGCTGTGTGAGGCCGTGAGAGCTACTGTGTGTGTGTGTGTGTGTGTGTGCGTGTGTGTTTATCTTTTGGTGTGAACATCCACTGAGACACTGGTGGCTATCACATGCACTCACACAGAGACATGCATGCTTGCACACGGAGCATGCACACACAGACACACAGATAGAGATGCACACATGCACATGGAACACGTACACACACACACACACACACACAGAGAGAACAAAGGCCCTTACTTCCTTCTGCAGCACAGTGGCCTTTCCCTTCTCCTCTGTAGTGGGGGAGAAGGAGGCCATGCTGGGGTCACCATCACTGCTCCCTGCATCCTTCCTCCTCCTCACGCTGCCCTCGTCCATGCCAACCTGCTGATACACACACACACACACACGCACAGACACACATACACACATGTACACACATACACACATGTACACACATACACACACATGCACAGACACACATGTACAGACATACACATACACAGACACACACACATACACACATGTACACACATACACAGACACACACACACAGTGCGTTTACATGATGGTAGTAATTCGAATCTTGCTTAATTCGAATAATGCTACTCTCTGGCAGAAAAGGATTATCCGAATGTACATGACGGAGAATAAACCGAATTATTGGCCGAAAGCATGTCATATCCCAGTCCGATACGTGGCGCTGTTTTCATTACAACTAGTGGTGATACCGCCATTTCCGCTTGACCTCTTCACCACTACCAACAACAACAACCATATATATATATATATAAAGGCCTTTACATATATTTATGACAACATCAACATTTCGAGAAAGATGGCAAGGTGACGCTAGCTACGTCCCCTAGCTACATTTCGTGCATGATGACAATAGGAGTAGCTAGCCTACTGCGAATGCAAACGGCGATATTGGCTAGATTGATAAAGGAGAGAAGACGCCGCCGAAGGAACATGGATAATTTAATTCAGACCACCAATATGTGGTTGCACTTTGCCACAGTACCGCAAAGGTCTCGACGAACAGTCTTGATGAAGAGCAGACACAAAGTCTTCTGGGTTGTACATCGCGTTGTTTGTTTGTTTCTACTGGGCCAGCTCCTGGCAGCGACAGCCTTTTTCGACTTCCGTGTCACGACCTGGGAGGGTGGCTCAAGCATGCGCAAAGACGCTGAATCCAGTTCATAGTCCGATTAAGCGTTTACATGCATGCGTTATTCGAATTATCAATCGAATCGGACAGAGTTATCCCGGGGTGTCGATCGGATCGGATCGGATCGCAATGATTCGAATTAAGGTGTTTACAAGAAACGGATAATTCTATTTCTATCCGATTAAGCCAGTAATTCGAATGCATGTAACCGCAGTGACTGACATGCATAAACTCACACACACAAATTAATGTAGAAATAACATATATGAGAAAAATAAAAAGATACATTTTCATGATCAATATACGGCTGTAGATCATTCCGCAACAAGACTGTCACGGTGCAACAGCAGGTGTTGAATGAAGTTCATAGTGAACTAATTGGACTTTTATGTCGAACAATACACAGCTCCAGTTGATCGCAGAACAGCTGCGCCTCAACGTGCTAGCATTAGCATTAGCATGTCCAGTGCCTCCACAGTCACGTCCAACACATCTCCGGGGCAACCTCACAGCTCTCGCCAAGGGGTGTCTGTTTCTTAGCAACAGCTGTTGAAACACCCACTTAGTGTGGTGGAAGGGGAAGGCTGTTGGGGTAAGCGTACAAAGTCCTATCAAAGGGTAATGGATTGAGAGAAATCTGAATATCAAATCCAGGAAGCGCAGGTTGGTGTGACCTCACGTGGCACTTAGTGCTGGTCAGAGAGGACCGGATAGGACACTTAGCAAGTCATACATTTACACCTCTTCCACTACTCCTGGCCTTCCAACGGCAGTTGTGGCGTGTGCTAGAGGCTGGTTCAGTCACCTCACATTTTACATTTAGTCATTTAGCAGACGCTCTTATCCAGAGCGACTTACAGTAAGAACAGGGACATTCCCCCCGAGGCAAGGGAAGTGCCTTGCCCAAGGACACAACGTCATTTCGCACGGCCGGAAATCGAACCGGCAACCTTCTGATTAATAGCCTGATTCCCTAACCGCTCAGCCACCTGACTCCTCATGATTCACCAACGAGTCCACCCACTTCCTCCTCCGATCACCTGTGTGCTTTTAGATAGTATATTGACATGTAGTGTTGACCTGTCTGTTGGCAGACTGGCGCCAGAGGATGACAAACACGTAAGTGGGTGTAAATGAGTCATCACCGCTCTGTCAAGGCCAAGCACATCCCGTCGCTTGTTTTATGACATCACTTAAGTCAGGCTCTGATTATGTTCCTCGAAACAAACATCAGCTTACAGGTCATTAAAGTAAGACTGAGGACTTGTTTAACACTGAGAAATGACTGGCAAAAGACATCGTAAGTTGTCTGGAAATGTGATCTGTAGACATTTGTGTTTTGTTTTTGTAGTTATAGTATATTAACATATATATATATATGTAATATTTACTTACCCTTTAAGTGTTTTCAGGGTTTGGTCTCAATACATCCACGTCTTGAGCTGTATTTGTTGCCTCTGAAACATCCAACATGCCACAAAGAAAAGGTATTTAACCACAGGTGAGTTTCCTCATGTATTAACCGCAGGTGAGAGTCCTCCTTCAGTCAGTATTATTAGGCTTCTTTCTTCTTTTGTTGTCACGAGTACACTAATACATGGAAACACACACACTCTAACTCACTAACAGGTTTGAAGTGTTCCTCTGCCCTCAGTGTGAGCTAGCTGGACAGGTAGGAGCTAGCCGGACAGGTAGGAGCTAGCTGGACAGGTAGGAGCTAGCTGGACAGGTAGGAGCTAGCTGGACAGGTAGGAGCTAGCAGGACAGGTAGGAGCTAGCAGGACAGGTAGGAGCTAGCAGGACAGGTAGGAGCTAGCTGGACAGGTAGTAGCGAGCTGGACAGGTAGGGAGTGAGCTGTAAGGACCATGGTAGGGTTGAACACTGTTCACACAGCAAGCTACCGTGACAGCAACCAAAACAACACGTCTTGTATGTTACGATGCCAAAAACTGAACAACACGTCTTGTCCAGGAGATGTTACGATGCCAAAAACTGAACTTGCACACCTTGTTGGAAACAACTCAATTGTTGGTTTAACTCTCTAAACTACAGCTCTGCTAAATCATTTACACGAAACACGTCTATCTCTGCACATACCTTAAGAAAACAGTGTTTTTGGTTGCTATTTGACATGGCTCTGCCTTCAGGTATTAGGAACAGACACTCACCTAAGTCAACAGTCCGGTGTTCCAGTCCTGAATCCAATACCAGTCTGATGGTAGTTTCTCACAGTCTGTCTGCCCTGACTGTGACTGGACACATACAATGGGAGGGGCCTAAATACTTTATCTGACTCCTATTGGACGTTGGGCCCTGAAGAAGAGGGGGGTGGGGTGCCCTATCCTAGAGAACACACCTCAGACTTACAATACCCCTTTGATAGGGACATCCGACACTGTGTGTGTGTGTGTGTGTGTGTGTGTGTGTGTGTGTGTGTGTGTGTGTGTGTGGTGTGTGTGTGTGTGTGTGTGTGTGTGTGTGTGTGTGTGTGTGTGTCTGTGTCTGTGTGTGAGTGTGAGTGTGAGTGTGAGTGTGAGTGTGAGTGTGTGTGTGTGTGTGTGTGTGTGTGGGGGGGGTTAGAACAGTAGCAGATATACTGTCCCCCAAATGTGTACATCATGTGTACAGTATGTCCTAACCCAGTACCTTGTGCATTCCTGTTTTATACGTTGCCTTAACGCTGCAATTTCCCCCAGAAGATGAATCAAGTACCTATAAAATACCTTCCTACATCAGTCTAACCTCCGGGTTCCTTGATGTTGAACAGACTGGAGTTTATTTAGTTGAACAAAAAATGCCTCACACACATCATAGACTCAACAACTCACCTCACAACAAACGTTTGTGTTCATGTGTTCATTCCTGCACCATTGCAGAGTATGGAGTGGTGAAATAATCCAGATAAACTAATGTTGGACTGTATAGTGGGGACAGAAGTCTATATAAAGTGATGAGTGCTCAGTGTGTTACAGATAACTGACTGAATGTTTTTATACTCCGCTGTATAAAAACAAATGTTTTATCGTTTTAGTGTTCAGATAAGAGAAGCAATCTTCAGCTGCCACAACTAAAATATAATATTGATCAACAGAACTTTACAATAGACCGCCTAGCTTGGCTAACGTGTATTAGAGGAACAAAATTCCAGGTATGGGAGTAGTTCGTATAATAACTGGTAAAACGATTACCCATGATACAAGGTGTGATGGCAATGTTTATGACAGGTTGAGAGTGTAACCTTGCAGGTGGAGTATACTTTACAACACATGAAGTTGTTGGCTAATTGTAAACGTCTGTTCCAGCTGAAATATGTGTGTGTTTGTGTGAGTACCAGAGATGTTTCAAATGTGTTCATTCAAGTGTATACAAATTCTCATTCTCGTTTTTTCAAAGGGCTGATAGAATTGGAGTGCCCATTTGTTTCGGTTTGAATAAATACTGTTTGTCCTCAAATCTGATGGGGTCAAAATTATCTTGCCATTGATCCAGACACTTAACGATAGCCTAATTCCAAAACCAGGGCAGGCGTGCAATCTGAAGCTATTTTAAATTCAAATATGTACATAATTTAAGGTTTATAGGTCAGAGGAGGCCTGTTAATAAAATAGCTGTCTCTGTTAGTGTCTAGCGCCTGAAAACCGTCTTTTTAATTTCCATACACAACCCACAAACTATCATAGGCGATCTCAGAATCGTCAAACTGATTCAAGTAGAACTGTTCTCAAGCGCTGCCGCGCATCAAGTCAGAGGCGCGTGTCGCTCCTCTACTCAGAACACAGACTTAACAGCTTTGTTGGCTACTTACCCACAACGTCATTTAGCTATCGTGTAGACTAGTTTCCTGGGTATCTTGTTCTCACTGTATCTCCTTACAAAGCGCTGTCACGACTTCAAACTTTGTGCAACTGGACAATTGTTCGTTTGGGTTGGCTCCACTTGAAGGCTCAAACTAAAGCTAAAGATTAATTAGGGGTTGAACTGAGAGGGATTAGTACTGTGGGCTGAAAGAAAGTTGTTTGCATTTCGGTTTTTGAAAGGAACCGAAGTTGACCAAACGTAGGCCTATTAGCCTATCATGCTAGGCCTACTCATAGTGTAATGTAGCTGTTGTTGTTCAGTCATATGCTTTTGTTTTTTCACCTGGAGTAGGCTAGGCTAATTAGCGTAGGTATGTTTTTTTTTATATTGGCAGAACAACCAAAACCTTGCACCTCGATCTAATGGAAGAGGGGTAAATTGGAAAGTGTATTACTGTAAACCAGACATTGCAGTTATTTGACTCTCTGGGTTAAATCATGACATGTAGCCTGTATTTAATAACACCGCAAAAGGCAAACGTGTTGTGAATCTTTCTTACTCTAGGAGTACTAAGGTGGTCTTAACAATAGGAAGATTCAGGGGTGTCTTCCAGCCTGTCATATTTTGGTATTGTTGTTGAATGGAAATGAGTTTAACATCCATAGACGTTTGCGTACACTTATATCGTTAGCTTAACGGTGTTTCTTTGTTTTTTGAGAGCCAGGAGCTATTGAAGAACCCCCCCCTCTAAAACAAGCGAAAACCTCTTGGGATAATAACGGATAATAGCCTAATCATATTTAATGTATAAATCAAGACCATTGTAGGAAAGTGTTTTGTAAATTATTTTAAAATACCAGACAGAAAACGTGTTATTGTAGTGAGTGCTAAGATGTGTAGTAGCAAATCAGCCAGTTTTATAGTCGACATCTGTACAACTCCCACTGATGGCCAGAACTCCGAACTACATATGAACTCAATCACCCACAAAGAGAGAGAGAGAGAAAGAGGTTTATGCAGATTGAAAACAATAGACGGATTTAAAGCAGGTCTAAAACCGCTACTGTAAGAACATTAGTCTGTATTTACTATTGCCGTGCAGTCACATTCCTCACCAGAACACACTGAAGCTAGTCATGAATACTCCCTTCAGAGTCCTTTGAACCAAACATTAACAAGGTTTCTCATGACCCAACTTCATTCATGCTTAATGAGCTTTTAAACACAGTTAGTGCCACTTGGTGTTTGTCTAAGAAACTTGATTAAAACTGTGAACTCGTCGAGGCCATATTCCTTAATTCAGCAGATACATTCCTCGTCGTTTTAGACTGGCATAGCTCATCTACAAACATATATAGGCTAGCTATTATACGAAACGTTTGTTCAGTTATTTACATTTTAACTGGGT
The DNA here is from genome assembly GCA_903064625.1 of Mallotus villosus. Taxonomy (NCBI): domain Eukaryota; kingdom Metazoa; phylum Chordata; class Actinopteri; order Osmeriformes; family Salangidae; genus Mallotus; species Mallotus villosus. The sequence continues at coordinate 9,701 of CAEFZP010002018.1, read as the reverse complement.
TATAGATTACTTATTTTAAAACTTACTGATAAAACAGATGTTCTCACCTGTATGTGCATTTCAATGCTTTACCACGAGATGTCAGTAAAGCGCTTCAATATTTTGGCCGACAACTGGCTTAAAAAAAACAAGTCGCTTGATTTAATGTCAGGGCAGGCTACATGATCAAGTAAGTTATTTCACATAGCTATTTATTGTTTATTGCTACAAAGTGCTGAAGTAAAAGTAGCACATTTCAGACGGGTCTGTTTTTAAGAACAATTTCAACGACTTTTGGCACTGGATATCCATCCGCCAATAAGAACCTTTGAACCTCCTTCACACATGCTTGTGCATACACAGACAACATTAGCTCTTGTTTACTCTGTCTGGCAATCTCTGTCTCACTGAACGATCTTCACTACCTCTCTCTCTTCCTCTCACAGACACACACCTGGATGCACAAATAACCCCCTTCCCTCCTCTGCCCCCTCCACACACACACACGCGCACACACACACACACACACATCCTGGAGCAACTAGAAACCTATCCACCACCCGACCAGCCAAGACTGAGTTTTTCTAAGAACAGTAATTTGGTACTTAGCTACAAAGGTTGGAGGACAAACAATATATGCATACATATATTACAGTACAATTACTTTTCCGAAGCCTTTTTTTAAATAGTTGGAGAGAAGAAGTCGACAGAACACTGAGCTGCTATGACAACAGTGACCAATGGCTGAACAGACAGCAGAGACTGATGCTTGACGACAACTCCTGGGTATTCTATTCAGGTCGATGACACACACACACACACACCTTCCTGACCAAACCAGTTTGTCATCGAGTGTGCTACACGCAGAGCAGAAGTGTCTGTATAAGAGGTGTGACGTGGAAGTTCATTGCGTTTATTATCGGACACGGCAATGCAGAGAAAATGCATCTGTTGTGTGAAAGCCTCTTTTCTTTCACGCACGGACCATAATTACGCCACATTTTCCAGACTGCATGAACACAGAAAGGTCACTAAGTGATAACCCTTCCACAGAATGGTCCAGCAAAACCACAGATCTATCTACGGCCTACCCAGTACCCTCAAGGCCTTTTTTGTTTGCTTTTCTCACGGGTCAAACTGTGAACAGGAAGCCTGTCTGCGTTAACCAGAGGTTCTGACTGGTTCTGACTGGTTCTGACTGGTTCTGACTGGTTCTGACTGGTTCTAACTGGTTCTGACTGGTTCTGACTGGTTCTGACTGGTTCTAACTGGTTCTGACAGGTTCTGACAGGTTCTTGGGTTCAGAGGAAATAAAACTCTACAGTGTCCAGACCGTCACCAGCTTCAGTCAGAGCCGACGTTGTGTCTTCTGCTCTCTAGACATCGAGAAGAACGAGACACGTAGTGGCTGAAATGACAAGAGGAGTTAGCTGACTGAACAAGAAGACACTGAGGCCGTTCGTCAGAACCTCCTGTTCCTCCGGAATGTACTGGAATAGTTCAAAATGAACTTGGGACTAGAGCGAGTCTCATGAGCTACAGAACTCAGGGTCTTCGTCTTGCCTCTCCTCCCCCACTCAATTTTTTAAGACCTTTTTACCAAACCTCATGATGACAAGTCATTTCAGTCCATGAATTTCTCTGCCTAGCTTTGCAACAACAAGTCAAGAGTTTTGTTTTGTAGCCCGTTCTCCCGACTTAGTCTTGACCCAAATGTGCTTCCTGCTCATCGCTACGACGACCAGACAGTGTTCCAGACATCAAAGACAGCCTAATGAAGAGTAAATAATCCAAATGGAGAAAATAAAAGCAAGTCATAGTAATTAAATAGCGTCAAAGCAGACATATTCATTCTCAGACGCACCTTATTGTCACTTAACATGGGATGGTAAAACACATTAGCAGAGCAAAACAAATAGAGTGGCCCTAGGTATAATTACGGGAAAGGTCTTAAAAGGAATGACTGTGACTTGAAATTGACTGTAATATAGGCTACTAGCATTAATAGTACTACGAACGTTCTATGACAATGACTAAGCATATGCTATAGGAAGAGGGAACGATTTACAATCCTGGTGACCTAGATCACACACACAAACACTTTATACCCCATTACTTACCTCTCCTCCTTTTAACTCTACACCTTTCTTTATCAACTGTGAATACATTCATGGGGACTTCCTGGTTATATATACACAGGCTAATACACATATTATGTAACATGAAGCCCAATATTAAACCATGTTCATAGTATGTGGTAGTGATGGGTTGAAAACATCCAAACTCTACAGGAGAGACAGGACTCAATGACTCAAGACAGTCAATGTGTCACCTTAGAAAAGGACGTGAAACAAGAAGAAACAGTAGCGCATAGAATCAGAGACATGACGTGAGCGCTTAACGGCGGGTTTTAAAGATCACAGGCTTGACCGTGACTAAACTGTCACTGTCAAAGACAACCTCGCCCCGAAGGTGACGTTCCGACCGCAAGATCACCAGGTTCTAGAAGCTTCCGCGGCGCAGCCATGACGACACACCCTGTGACCTCGTCATGGTCGGAGTGCTGCGTCGGAGTGACATCAGCAGATTGCTACCGTAGCATGATGCTAACTCCGTGGGAGGGAATATCATGGGTTTTCCGGTATAGTTAGCGTTAGCCCCCCTGTAGCAAGTTTGTGGTAACCTTTTATGACGTGCATTTCTTGACCCAATAACCACTAACCTTATTTGAACTGTGACTTATTTGAGATCTCCAGGTGTGTCCAAGAGCGGGCAGAGAGCAGAAGGCTATTAAAATGAATCTATATTGTGAATTACTGATGTTAAAATACTAATATCAATAACAAAGGGGTACAATGCTGAAGTAAAAAATATAATTTATTTTGTGTTATTAAGTGTTCTATTCTTGTCTCTTACACACCTTACTTAATATCACAGGCTTACAGTTTACTTCATTTGGAATAATCTTAAAAATAAAATAATAATCTTAATTGGTTAGGGTTGGTGTAACAATACAATCTACAAAACCAGTCGCACGTATCAGATCTATTCAACATCACAGCGCACACTAATTGAAAATAGAGCTTTGCATATACAATTTAAAAATGATAAATAGTCTTTGTCTTTTTCAATACTTACTACGAGTAAATTACATTTCCATGGCAACTCTACCAACAGTCCGTGCCAGGATAACTCTTACCGTCCGCAGAGAGGCCGGATCATAACAGAGAGCTCATAAGAGCAAATGGAATCTCCATCATCATCCTTCCTTTGATAAGACAGGTCATAACAGTCCAACATTGCTGCTGATATAACTGGACTTAAGTGTTATTTATTTAAAATGGTGCAGTTGAGTGGATTAAAATGATATTCCCAGGATGGGAGAGGGTGGGAGAGGGGGAAAGGGATGGACAGCGTTTGATTCAACATTCTAGTACTGGAGGGCAAAAAGAACCATAAGTAATCATTATGGAGTTTAGGGTTGAGCTGTGGGTAGCCCTGATTCATCTTCACATGCGTATGCGTGTGGTGTCTGCGTGTGGTGTCTGCGTGTGGTATGTGTCTGTGAGGGTGTGTGTGTGTGTGTGTGGTATGTGTATGCGTGTGGTGTGTGTGTGTGGTATGGTATGCGTGTGGTTTGTGTGTATGCGTGTGGTGTGTGTGTGTGTGGTATGTGTATGCGTGTGGTGTGTGTGTGTGGTGTGTGTCTGCATGTGGTGTGTGTGTGTGTGGTACGTGTCTGCATGTGGTGTGTGTGTTAGACATCAGTCTCTTACTGTGCACAACACGCCCAGCATGCTCTGGGCTCTGTAAAAACAGACACTTTGAAGATGAGAGACTCACACACACACACACACACACACACACACCCAGACACACACCACAGACACACACACACACACACACACACAGACACACACACACAGACACACACACACAGACACACACACAGACACACACCACAGACACGCAATGCTTCAGTGGAAGTCTTCTCCTTTTCAGATGTGTATAATTGATGACACCTCCTCTGGTTTCCTGCCTCCTGTGACTGCTCTGAGGTGATTGGTCGCTGCTCTGAGGTCTGGAGGAGCAGGTCATGTGACTGCTCTGAGGTGTGGAGGAGCAGGTCATGTGACTGCTCTGAGGTGTGGAGGAGCAGGTCATGTGACTGCTCTGAGGTGTGGAGGAGCAGGTCATGTGACTGCTCTGAGGTGTGGAGGAGCAGGTCATGTGACTGCTCTGAGGTGTGGAGGAGCAGGTCATGTGACTGCTCTGAGGTGTGGAGGAGCAGGTCATGTGACTGCTCTGAGGTCTGGAGGAGCAGGACGGTCCTTCTGGCCAGGACGTCAAAGTGACCCGGCGATAGCGATCGTGTTCTCAGCCTTCGTGTGATGATCAGGGAAAGAGAGGGGAGGGAGGGAGGGAGAGAGGGAAGAGAGAGAGAGGGAGGGAGGGAGGGAGGGAGGGAGGGAGGGAGGAGAGGAGGGAGGGAGGGAGGGAGGGAGGGAGGGAGGGAGAGGGAGGAGGAGGGAGCGATGAGGGATCTGAGATGCAGTTCTAGCGTCGATCTGAGGGAGGGAGTGAGTGAGGGTCGTGAGGGTCATGGGAGTGTAGGGTGATCGCGTATCTAGCGTCGGAGAAAGGGGCAGGGAGGGAGAGTCAGGGAGGGTGTCAGGGAGGGGTCAGGGAGGTAGCTCTGTCAGTAGGTCTCTGTGAAGTAAAGATTATAGGAGGGTGTATTGGAAGTGCAGTGAGGGTAACTGCTACTGTAGCATCAGGAGAGGGGGCTTTTAAACGGTATATTTGTGGTGTATCGATTCAAACACATGATTTAAGATCGTGTCATTGAATTGAATTTCGTATACCCTAGTCTGAATACGTGGTTAAAATAAAGTGAAACATGATCATTTCTTTGAATCAACACATCTTTATGAGTAGAAGTCCATAGCGTTTTTTTTCTCACTCTCGTCTGAAGATGGGTTCTGGTGCTGATCCGAGTCCGACCCGAACACGAGGCTTCTCTGGAGGGCTCCGCGTCCCCCGCTGCTCCCCCGAGAGGCGAAGGGGGGAGGGCCGGAGCTGTCGGGGGGAGGCGGGGGGGAGAGGTCCTGGGGGTCTGAGAGCCAGCCGGGGGACGAGGGGCAGAGACCCAGGTCCTGGAGCCCTCTGGCTGGGCTGGAGGAGCCAGCGGAGGGGCTGGCTCCAGCAAGGCCTCCCTGATCCTCTGGTTCTCCCTGGTGGCCGCCTGCCACACCACCTCCAGCTCATCTTCCACCTCTCTGCAGGGGGACGAGAGAGGGAGAGAGAGGTGTGAAGAAGGAGAGAGGAGAGGAGAGAGAGGGAGGGAGAGAGAGAGAGTGTGTGTGGAATGGAAGGGACGTAGAGTGGGAGAGTAGAGGGAGGTGGGTGTGAAGAAGGAGACGAGAGTATAGTGTCGGAGCAGAGGGATGAGACGTCGGGAGTTTGAGGTGGGGTGTTAGCAGTGATAGAGAGAGAGGAAGGGATAGATAGTTAGAGCGACGAGGCGTGTGTGTGCGGTGTTGTGGCATGCGCAAGAGGCAGCGAGGCTAGCGCGTGGTGTGTGGCAGGTGAGAGGGACAGACAAGCCAACACAAAGCGGGATCGTCGTGGAAACCCCTGGAACAACTTATCTATGAGACACGAGAGAGAGACCACCAAGAGAGAGAGCCACGACAGAGAGAGAGACAAGAGAGAGAGACACAAGAGAGAGAGAAAGACACAAACAAAGAGAAAGAGACAAGAGAGGAGAACAACAGAGAGACACACAAGAGAGAGAGACACACACAAGAGAGAGAGAGACACAAAAGAGAGAGAGTAAGTAGATACAGTCGTATGCAAAAGTTTGGGCACCCCTGATAATCTCCATTACTTTCATCTATAAAATGTTGGGCGTTTGGATGAGGAACGTCTTTGTCATATATATACACATACGTCATGGACAGTGATATTTTAGCCGTGAAATAAGGTTTATTTGATAAACAGAAAATATGCCATACGCATCATAAGAGAATTAGACACTTGCATAAATTTGGGCACCCCAACAGAAAAATCACATTCATATTTAGTAGAGCCTCCTTTTGCAAAAATAACAGCTTCTAGACGCTTTTTATATCCTCTGATGAGTGTCTGGATTCTGGATTGAGGTAATTTGGACCATTCTTCCTTACAATACATCTCCAGTTCAGTATGGTTTGATGGGTGCCTAGCGTGGACAGCCCGCTTCAAGTCACCCCATAGATTTTCAATTATATTCAAGTCTGGGGACTGGGATGGCCATTCCAAAACATTGTAGTTGTTCCTCTGCATAAATGCCTTAGTGGATTTGGAGCAATGTTTCGGGTCGTTGTCCTGCTGGAACACCCAACTGCGCCGTAACTTCAGCTTTGTTACAGATTCTTGAACATTATTGTCCAGAATTTGCTGGTACTGAGTTGAATCCATACGACCTTCAACTTTAACTAGATTCCCAGTTCCTGCACTAGCCACACAGCCCCACAGCATGACGGACCCCCCACCAAATTTTACTGTGGGCAGCAAGTGTTTTTTCTAGGAATGCTGTGTTCTTTTGCCTCCATGCGTAACGCCTCTTGTTGTGACCGAATAACTCCATCTTTGTCTCATCAGTCCACAGCACTTTGTTCCAAAATGAGCCTGGCTTGTTCAAATGTAGTTTGGCAAACCTCAAGCAAGCCTTTTTGTGGCGCGTGTGCAGAAAAGGCTTCTTCCGCATCACTCTCCCATACAGCTGTTCTCTGTGCAATGTGCGCTGAATGGTCGAGCAATGCACAGTGACACCATCTGCAGCAAGATGACCTTGCAGCTCTTTGGAGGTGGTCTGAGGGTTGTCCTTGACCATTCTGACCATTCTTCGCCTTTGCCTCTTTGTTATTTTTCCTGGCCTGCCACTTCTGGCCTTAACAAGAACTGTGCCTGTTGCCTTCCATTTCCTAATGACATTCCTCACAGTGGAAACTGATAGCTGAAACCTCCGGGATAACTTTTTGTAGCCTTCCCCTAAACCATACTGCTGAACAATCTTTGTTTTTAGATCATTTGATAGCTGTTTTGATGCCCCCATTTTGCCACTGTTCAGAGGAGAATCAAAGAGAAGCAAAACTTGCAATTGGCTAACTTAAATACCCTTTCTAATGATTGAATGCACCTTTTTATGTAATTGAAGGCTTAACGAGTTAATCAGACTAACTATGTGTTGCAGTTAATCAGCATTTAGTAGGCAGAGGTATTCAAATCAAATAAATGATAAGGGTGCCCAAACTTTTGCACAGCCTTTTTTTCACATTTGATTTAATTTCACACAACTAAATACTGCTACAACCAAATATCTTTGTCTGGAAAACACCCCAGCACTCAGTGTTAACTAGAAAAGTAATATTACAATATTATATTGATCTTTTTTGGTGAAGACAGGAAATTATCATGCAGCCTCAGAGGGGTGCCTAAACTTTTGCATACGACTGTAAGTAAGAAACGGATCAAGGAACCAGAGTTGAAACTATTAGTTCAGTTGACAGAATCATACTGCAGTGTTCATTTAAAACAGAGAGAGAGAGCAGGACCAGAGCATGCTGACTTCACGCGTAGAGAGCTCTGGGACTCCGCCCCCGACTCTGACTCCGCCCCGACTCTGACTCCGCCCCCCGACTCACCCTAACCCCCCCGCTGCACATCAGCATCCCTCCCTTCCTACCTCTGAGGAAACAAGCTGCACTCCATCGTTACAGAAGAAGAGGACGCGGTGGGCAGATATAATAACTATCATCAACTTCCTATTAGTTATCTTTCTGACGTCAATAAAGCCTGGGTTAAGCTAACCTCTCCCCGCAGGTCACACGGTCGTCAAGCAGGAAGCCAGGGGTTGCCATGTGCTAAGAGAGGGCTGACAGCAACAGGGCAAGGGGTCATGTGATCAACTAAATGTCCCAATTCAACTAGCAATTAATTACAGCTGGCTGAAATACTGGGGGTGGAGGAGAGGGAATGTATAGAGTGACATTATGGTATGTAAGGATGAACAACGAGAGAGAGAGAGAGAGAGAGAGAGAGAGAGAGAGCGAGAGAGAGCGCGAAGCGTGAGCGCGATAGAGACGGGTCAGATAGCGATCTCTAGCTTTAGAGAGAGCGCAGCATAGCGCGCGAGCGCAGCGATATCGGCAGTGGAGAACAGCAAGAGAAAGAACAAAGGGAAAAAAGAGAAGAGAGAAGAGACGAGCTAGGTTGACAGTGAAAGACAGAGAGAGATAGAACGAAAGACCACTTTCATCTTTCATCAGACTGGATCAATTATCTCTCTCTCTCTCTGCTGTCTGCCCTGGCTGACAGAGGGTGAATGTGCACAGGCGGCGCCCCCCCCAGCAAGGCTGCAGAGGGGGGGCTACGGAGACCAGGGGCTCTGGACAAGAAGGAGGGTAGGGAACATCATCACCAGCACCCTTAGGGCACATCCCTCATTTCCTCTACACTCACAGGGAAGAGATCAGGGAGAGAGAGGGGGGGGTGAGAGAGCGGGGGGAGGCAGAGAGAGAGAGGGGGGAGGCAGAGAGAGAGAGCAGACAGAGAGAGATAGAGGGAACGAGAGGAAAGAAGGCATGAAGGCGTGGGGAGACAGAAAGGGATAGGGAGTATAGGGTAGCAAACGTGCATGAGAACGACACGATGTCGGTCGCAGCTAGCTAGAAATGCTCTCGGAGGCAAAGCATGTCGTACGAGGATGTCGAAGAACTGAAATACGACATAACCGATGTGTAGGAGGAGGGGAGAAGATTGTCTGAACCTAATAAGAGGTCACATTTACTGGCATGGACGTACGTCAACGACCGCTGACTGTAATATAATAATAGTGTAATCATACACATACACGTGTGTGTGTGATGGCAACGTCACTGAAGAGGCCCCCTGGAGTGCATCTCGTCCTCTGTGTGTGTGTGTGTGTGTGTGTGAGTGTGTGTGTGTGTCATTATAGTGAATTACAGAGTGATTATGGAGGGTTAGCATCCTAGTACTCGCCCTGTGACTGGCCTGTGGTAGTTACACGCTGTGCGTGTGGGGGGGGCAATGACATGGACAGGATCTCCTTTACGGTGAACGGGTGCGTAAGGATGGTTTGCTTGAGGGCGACTTGTGTCAAACGTTGTCGTTTGTGGCTCTATTCACTCACATAAACGACAAGCTTTTCAACGGCAAAAATAATAAATAATCCCCTTTTAATCGATGGAAATTGGTCGCTGTACCTAAGAAATGAAATCGATTGATTTCATCGAAGGGATAGAAATAATTTGGCGAGATGAAAAGATTTGAATGAATGAATGCGTGGTAAACTCCAACAGGGCTATATGTTATTAACCTCCTTAATAGACCTCTAATATCAACAAGGTCTGTAAGGGCGAGAGAAGCCAGCAGGAGAGAACACCCTGCTTCTAGAGCCAATCACTATCCCCAGAGTAGCCAGGGCTGCAGGATCTGTGTGTGTGTGTGTGTGTCTGTGTGTGTGTGTTGTGTGTCTGTGTCTGTGTGTGTCTGTGTGTGTCTTATAATGAAGCAGTGTCCTCTCAGTCTTCCCACTTGTAGACTGAGTCTGTTTTCACATTCGCCAACAACATCTCTCAACGTCATGGAGAAGAAGAATGCCTATACCACGCATGATGCTTTCATTCTCTCTCTCTCTCTCTCCCCTCTCCTTCTCT
>CAEFZP010002015.1:0-15598 GCA_903064625.1 Mallotus villosus | reverse complement strand
TGTTTCAGTTCACACCAACAGTCAGGAGTTAGGTGTTTCACGTTCACACACAGTCAGGAGTTAGGTGTTTCACGTTCCACACACACACACAGTCAGGAGTTAGGTGTTTCACGTTTCACACAGTCAGGAGTTAGGGTTTCACGTTCACACACACAGTCAGGAGTTAGGTGTTTTCACGTTCACACAGTCAGGAGTTTAGGTTTTTCCGTTCACACACACAGTCAGGAGTTAGGGTTTCACGTTAACCAACCCCCGTAAGGAGCCTTACAGCGCGGCTATTACCACTCACACCCCCACCCCCACAAGTAGAGCTCACCAGCGGCCTTCACCGCCCCTTAACCCCACCCACCCACGTCCGGACCCGTTAGGCAGCGCGCTACCACGTTACACCCACACCACCAACCACCCGTCAGGGAGTTAGAGCGGTTCACCAACCCCCGTGTAACACACACAGTCAGGAGTTAGGTGTTTCACGTTCACACCACACAGTCAGGAGTTAGTGGTCACGTTCACACACAACAGTCAGCGGTTAGGTGTTTCACGTTACCACAGTCAGGAGTTAGTGTTTCACGTTCACACAAACAGTCAGGAGTTAGGGTTCACGCTTTACACACACAGTCAGGAGTTAGGGTTTCACGTTCACAAATTCAGGAGAGTTAGGGTGTTTCCACGTTACAACACCAGTCAGGAGTTAGGTGTTCACGTTCACACAGTCAGGAGGTAGGTGTTTTCCCCGTTCACACACACGTCAGGAGTTAGGTGTTTACGTTTTCACACAGTAGGAGTTAGGTTGTTTCTCGTTCACACAAACAGTCAGGAGGTTAGGTGTTTCACGTTTCACACACACAGTCAGGAGTTGAGTTAGTTGTTTCACGTTTCACACACACACCACAGTCAGGGAGGTAGGTGTTTCAAGTAACACACACAGTTCAGGAGTAGGTGTTTCACGTTCACACACACAGTTCAGGAGTTAGGTGTTTCACGTTCACACACACACCAAGTCAGGAGTTAGGTGTGTCACGTTCATACACACATTCAGGGAGTTAGGTGTTTCACGATTCACACACACAGTCAGGAGTTAGGTGTTTCACGTTCCACACAAACATCAGGAGTTAGGTGTTCACGTTCACACACACAGTCAGGCGTTAGGGTTTCACGTTCACACACACAGTCAGGATGTAGTGTTCACGTTCACACACACACAGTCAGGAGTTAGGTGTTTAACGTTCACACACACAGTCAGGAGTTAGGTGTTTTCACTTTCACACACCCAGTCAGGATGTTAGGTGTTTACGTTCACACACCACAGTCAGGAGTTAGGGGTTTCACGTACACACACAGCAGCGTAGGGGGGTGTTTCACGTTCAAAACACAGTCAGGAGTTAGGTGTGTTTTCAGCTGTAACCAAGCAAAACAGTAGGACGGTATGGGTGGTGGGTTTGAAAGGTTCCAATACACACCATGTAAGGAGTGAGGGGTTCTCGTGGATTCACAACACACAAGGCAGGAGGAGTTACGGGTGTTTCAAGTGCACACACGTCAAGGAGTTGGTTGTTTCACGTTCACACACAAACAGTACGGGAGTTAGGTGTGTCCACCGTCCCACACACACAGTTCGGAGTTTAGGTGTTTCACTGTTCACACACACAGTTAGGAGTTAGGTGTTTCACGTTCACACAGTAGGAGTCTTAGGTTGATTTCTCACAACTTCAAACCTCTGTTCCATGAACAACACAGACATAGCAGTCAAGCGCATCAACCGTCTGAACTGAACCATGACAAACAGAGAGGAAACCGCCGAACACCGGCAGGGGGGAGGGGGGGGAGCACAGGGAGGGGGGAGGGGGTGAGCACAGGCAGGGGGAGAAGCACAGGCAGGGGGGAGAGCAACAGCAAGGTAGTGTAGTGGGAGAGCACAGCAGGGGTGGAGAGCAGGCAGAGAGAGCACCCAAGGCAGAGTGAGCACAGGCAGGGGGGAGAGGGGCGAGCACAGGCAGGGTGGGAGGGGCGGGAGCACAGCAGGGGGGAGAGCACATGCGGAGGGGGGAGAGAGCACAGGCGGAGGGGAGAGAGCACAGGCAGGGGGAGAGAGAGCAGCAGGCGAGCGAGCACAGGCAGGGGGGAGAGAGACAGGCAGAGCAACCGGCAGAGAGAGCAGAGCAGGTGGAGGGAGAGAGAAGAGGCAGGGGGGAGAGGGAGCAGAGGCAGGGGGAGAGGTATCGAGCCGAGGGCAGAGCACAGGCGAGAGCACGCTGATGCGGTGGACACAAACGGACAACTATAAACAAATGGTAGCGCGTTCCAAAACCCGGCTGTTGCGTGGCGGATGACAAGGTGACGCCGCATGGTCGGCTTGGAGCTGATTCTGTTCTCTCCTTTGATGGGGGGTTAACCCCACCCTCTCCTCCCCCTATCTCTCCCTTCCACCTCTTCTCCCCCTCCCCTGCATCCTGACGAACACCCCCCCCTCTCCCTCCGACCGCCCTTGGGGGACTGTGGTCTGCATCGCCGGTCCGTGAGAGAGAGAGAGAAGAAGAAGAAAGGCGTTGTGACGGCTCGGACAGGGAGAGCAGGAGGAAGATGCTGCTGAGATGAAAGACAGCACGCCCTCACAGACGCTGACAGAACAACACAGGAAGTAAGGAACTCTCAGAAAGTTGAAGCTGGTCACTGCTTGGAGGCGCACGGTAACAAGCAGGAGGAAGTGAACCTCGGATGACTGACATCCTGTCTGTAGACGAGCACTTTGTTTTGGTTTTGTCGTACAGCATCAAAAAGAGATGGCTATTAACATCTGCATGCTTGATGTCCATGTCTAGCTGAACCTGTTGAGCACTAACTCCAAACTGAGCGCACATTCCTGCAAAACACTCAAACTTCTCCTACACTTCAGCATTACTGCAGAGCCCAAACTCACTGCCTGGTGATGAATAGAGAGTGGTGTCTCCAACCAGCCTGACCAGAGCAGCCAGCCTGACCAGAGCTTGTGCTGTGAGCCTCCTCACCTTGGATGAAGATGCCTCTATCATGACAGGGATGAGCTGCAGCACTTGAAGTGACCTGGGTGGGGGTGTAGTTGAGGTAACCCAGAGAGGGTGTTGGACAGACCCATGGTCCCCACGGTCAGAAGGGCTATGAGCATGTAGGTCTTCCCTGGGATCCTGCACAGGGAAACAGCAACAGGGAGCGTGAGGGGGGAGCGAGTGTTGGGTGTGGAGGGGTTGTGGTGTGGGGGTGAGGGTGTGTGTGTGTGGTGTGGTGTGTGGAGGTGTGTGTGTGTGTGTTGTGTGGAGGGGTGTGTGTGTGTGTGTGTGGAGGGGTGTGGGTGTGTGTGTGTGTGTGTGTGTGGAGGGACTGTGTGTGTGTGGAGCCACTTGGAAGTCAACAATCTGGAACAGCCCAAACTCTGACCAGGGGGTTATCCATCAAGTCGCTAACGCAAGTCTCGCTTAAAAAGAATAAGTCTCACTTGGGTAAACGTCAACTCAGACTAAGCCTCAAACCGTTCCACTAACGTTCCGTTCCACTAACAGGCAACGCTAACTCAAGCTAGACCTCAATAAGCTTAGGACTGTGCAGCCCAGATAAGGCGATCGTCGAAAGAGGAGTTAGTTGTCGGACAAAAAGCAAAGCGGGTAAACCAGAAGAGTGTGTGTTGTTTCAGCAGCGTAAATGTGTTCTTTGAGTTTTTTTGGAGTTTGTCCCAAAAACAAAAAGGGTTGCCGCAATAACATGACATGGGAGAAAGAAAACTTGTCAAACCATACGATCGTTAAAAAGCGTTAAATTGTAGACATACCAAATTACACATATATGCATTCAGTGATTCACTGATAATTAGCGTAATTTGATGAGCTGTTTGAAACCGTTCGACAGTAGGATATCTCAAACGAGATTGAGAATATAACCCAAAAAAGAACGTGGCAGGCAATTGAAAAATTGTAGGATCAAATTCAAAAACACTGAAGAAGGCCATGGTTAATTGAACTTGATGTGGGCTAATAATGTTTTTGTCTTCACATCTTGAACACAATAGGCCTAATCAATTAGGCCTACTTCAAAATAACTTTGCCGCACGCATTTATTAAGATAACAAATAAAAGGGTTGTCAAAGAACGGATACGCCATAAGCGATTGTAACTTGTCTAGACGCTCTGTTTAGTTTCTAAAGGCCTTATTTTAGTCACTTAAACCAATGGCTTTGAAAACTGTTAAAGTGACATTATTCTTAACTTGTTTATTTAAATGTATATATTTTTTGGAAATGAATTAAACACGTAAATCGTTCATGTAGGCTATGCACTTCAAAAAGTCTTAATTTAGGCTACGTTTCCGAACACGGACTAAAGTGTTTTGCGCGCAAGAATTTACTCGACGGAACTGTCGTTTCAGATTCTGTTTCCGCTTGTTTGAAATTCTTTGCAACACATATTAGTTTAGCTTGACTTTAGCCTGACACGGAGCAGGCTAGTTCCGAAGTATAAGTTACCTTGGTTACGTAGCTTGAACTAAAATAAGCCACCTTAATGGAACGGAACTCTCGCTAAAGTAAGTGAGACTTGGCGAAATAAGTCTCGCTTTTCCTTAATCGACGTTGATGGAATACCCCCCAGCTGACAAGATATACAACACAACCCGCCTCCACGCACACACACACACACACACACACACGTCCAACACACACACACACACACACACACACAGGTCACGCTAACAGGTGTGTGTTCTGTACCTTCTCCTCTTGTCCTGTGTGAGCTGCAGCTCCACCAGACTGAACACGGAGTAGAACCCAAACTGCACCAGCGTCAGGTACCAGCCGAACGGCTTGAAACCCTCCACAGAGAAGATGAGCTCCTGACACACAACACAGGGGGATTTGAACCGGCAGCCTCTTTACCTCAAGTCAGATGCTCTAACCACTGAGCTACACCCATCCCCTAGAAGGCATGCCCTATCTGCTGTCATGCAGGCACCACAGTTCATGACAGGCCAGAGTGAGCACTACAAGTCAATCATCACATTGTCATTAATATAGCAGACACCTATCCAATGCTCCAAATAAACAGAGTGCTTTCAGAAAGTGTATCAGATCAAACCCCAGATGATCCCTATCAGTCCCCGCTCTGCTGACCTGCAGGTAACCGTAGATGAGGTAGAACAGGAAGACTGACCTGCAGGTAACCGTAGATGAGGTAGAACAGGAAGATTCCCGCCACGCACACCATGAACTGCGTTGGCGTGTTGAAGCTGCTCAGGTTGAGCCCGAGCACCCGCAGCTCGTCCACGGAGCGGATGTGAGGGGACATCACCTCAGTGGAAGCAGGGATGGAGATGGAGATGTGCTTCCTAGAGCTGTTGTAACCCAACAGGGGGAACTTGCCGCTCATCTTGTCTCCAGGCTGAGGAGAGAGGGGGACGTAGAGACAGTTATCAGGATCTGTCTGTTACCATGCAGGTAACATGAACGTGCATTTGCTGTCTTGTTGAAGACGTAGAAAATGGCCTTCTACCACGGAGGTAATCGGTTCACATAAGCGACAGGTTAGTATGATTAACAATACAATGAATACAAAGTTTACCTCGGAGTGCGTGTACTGTTTTGATGGTGGTTAACTAACTGCATTCGTATCGGCGGTCATCTCAACATACTGATCACAGACTGATCCTTGCTACGACGAACAGGTAAACTAGATGCTGAACTGGTACATCACTGTCAACCTATTATAGTCAGTGGGCTACTGTAGGTAATCAATCATAAAGGCAGTAAACAAGTTAGCCATCTACCTAGCACGTAAAGCTTGCTTTAGGTTTAGCGAACACACAGCATTAGCGACATATTTCAGAGCGACCTTAACTGCGTAATGACGAAAGATTTAGCAAGACATTTTATAATCGCAAAATGATACTTTTTCAGGATACTGTAGCTGGCTAGTTAGCTCACCTAGGTTCCAACCATGTAGCCGTGCACTGCTTCCGGGTTTGAAATGCTACGTTAAAATGAGCTTCTCTTGTGAGACGATCCAGATATAATGTCATTGCGAACGTGAAAGCATCATACTATAAAACATTCGACAACAATCGACCTTTTCCCGCAGAATCGCAAGCCAGGGACCGGTGGCAAGCTAGTTAGCTAGCATGCCGACACTCCAGCTGTCTCCTGCCTGCAGCCAACAACTTCCGGTCAAACTAACATCGAACTTTGACCTGATGCACCATTGGTGGAGAATGTTAAAGCAGTACAGGTGAATACTTTGTCTTAGATACGTCATTGATTTGTCCAATGCAAGAATACATTAAATCGTTGTAGTCGGAAGACAAATCATATATAGTATGAAAGCATGAACGGGCCTACCTCATCTGGAGATTCTAAAGAGTCCATCTCTCCGTTTCTTTAATAATTAGAAGTACTGCGACAAATGTATTTGCGAGTGTCCATAACTGTCGCTGCACACTGACATCAGCAGAATAACTCGTCTGTCTGGTTCGTCAGCATGTCAGACGTGAAGGGAAGCTTTCCTGATGCCAGTATGAGCTGGTTCAGAGGGTGTGTTTATCCACAGCAGGTTTAATGACAGTTAAATCAACAGGATGCAACTGGGTTAGGTGGAGTGGATCAGTGTAGGGTTGAGTGGTAGAGCATTGAGCTGCAAATCAAGAAGCAGCAGGTTAGACCTAGCTGTGTGTGTGTGAGTGTGAGTGTGTGTGTGAGTGTGAGTGAGTGTGAGTGTGAGTGTGAGTGTGAGTGAGTGTGAGTGTGAGTGTGAGTGTGAGTGTGTGTGTGTGAGTGTGAGTGAGTGTTAGTATACAAGGAGTTCCCCCCTGTCATCATTTCCCCCTACTCATCATCCTTCCAAATGTTTGCTGCCTTCCACACCTCCTCTTTCTGTCCTCAACTCCAGTCTTCTCTGTATTTCAATTGTAACTTGTTTAAACTCCATGCTCTTATGATTCTTCCCTTTGGCACTTATTGTTGGTTTTTTCACAATGTACGATCCATGTTTGACTACTTGCAATGTTGGGGATATCTCGTTGTACAATGATCATGACCTATGCACTATTGTAAAGCTCTCTCTTGGGAAGTCGCTTTGGATAAAAGCGTCTGCTAAATGAATAAATGTAAATGTATTTCTCTCCTCCAGCAAACTAGTGTTTCCTCCCTCCATCCTCTCCCATATTTCTCTCCTACCTCCTTTCTCTCCTCTCCTCTCCTCTCTCCCTTTCTCTCTTCCCTCTCTCCTTCCTCCTTCCTCTACTGTCTCTCCTCTCTCTCCTCTCCCTCTCTTCTCCCTCCATCCTCTCGTCCTTCCTCCCTCCTTCCTCTCCTCCCTCTCTCTCCTTCCTCTCCTCTCGCTCTCTCTCTCTCTCCTTCCTCCCTCCTGCATCTCCTCCCTCTCTCTCCTTCCTCTCCTCTCCTCTCCTCTCCTCTCCTCTCCTCTCGCTCTCTCTCTCCTTCCTCCCTCCTTCCTCTCCTCCCTCTCTCCTCCCTCTCTCCTCCTCTCCTCTCCACTCACTCTCTCTCTCTCTCTCCTGCCTCTACACCCCCTTCTCTTTTCTCCACTCTCCCCTACCTCCTGTTCTTATAATATCCTCCCTCCGTCCACAACCTCTTCCTAACAGTCTCAGTCCCTCCCTCCTCTCCCTCCTCTCCCACACTTCCTAATGGTTTCTGTATCCGCCCCCTGTCCCCCCGTCCCCCCCAGATACCATTATTTCCAGCTCGCCTCCTTGACAATATAAAAATTCAGAGTGGACAGCTCAATCCCTCTTCCATCTCAGATTTGATTGTAATGGTATTGCCTTCTGTCCCTGTGCGGCCTCCAGCCGCCTTGGCTCGGCCTTTATGACACTAAAAAGCCAGGCTACAATTTTTCCATCTATTCAAAAGAATTCTGTTAATAACTCATTTGGAATGAGTCTCCTGCACAGAGGCGGGCTCGGGCCAGGCCAGGCTCCTCCTCTCGCAGGTCCAGCGCCAAGGCCGGACAATCACCGTCAGAAAGGATTAATAACGTCTCTGAGTCTCCTGCCCCCGCCCCCCCCCAGCCCCCCCCGCCCGCCCCCCCCCCAGCCCCCCCCCTGTGACAGTCCTAAAGAGACACAGACCTCATGTTTACACCCTGCTGAAGTATTCAGCCTCGCACAGCAGGACACCACGGCCACTTCACATCACAGTTTACAAGTGTTCCCATTCATCAAATATCATGATTTATGTAATAAAACCAATGTTCCTACCCATAATATCCTGTTAAATAATAAAATACTTATTTATTGATTATTCAAAAAGGTACATATTCTGGTAATGGCTTTGGAACAGGACCACTGGACCTGCAATAAATAAGGTGGAGAAGGAGATGAAGGGCAGGGAAATGACTTCTGAACCAGTCAGATCTGGATTCAATATGGCCCGGTGGAAAGCGGATCAAGCCAGGCATTATTCAATCTCTGGGAGGCTTGAGAGGGAGCAGGACCCAGCAGGAGCCAGCAGCAGCAGGAGCTCTCACACTGTATTTCTACTGGACAGCAGAGCAAGACTGGAACTTCATTGCTTTTCTTGACTTAAGAGCATCATTTACATTTTAAGTTGTGATTTTGGTTATCAAAAGTCACAAGCCTCTCATCTGTCCATCAGAAGCAGTCATGAGTGATTACTGAGGTTATCATTCTGGGTGTTCCTGTTCTCTGAGGGTGACGGGAGATCTGTATAATCATGATATGTTTCTCTGTTCACTGAATAGCAATTGATACAAGTGTTAGAATAGCTAATGCTTTATAGGCTATGGGTTAGGGTTTAGTGTCAGATATCAGGTGAATTCCTTAAAAGGTCAAAACAAATGCGTAAAACTAAGGACGCAAACAACCTGTGTCCTTTAAATGCTGTTAAGCGTTAACCCTTAGCGCTGCTAACCCTAACCCTAACCCTTAGCGCTGCTAACCCTAACCCTAAGCTTTGCATACGGTAAACATGATGACATGCTGGTTAGGAATGTGTCTATAGAGGCCGAAGCAGACTGTCTTCACTCTATAGAGGCCGAAGCAGACTGTCTTCACGTTAAAGGAAACCGAGGCTTGTCTGCTAGTGGGCGTGTGCACGGTGAGAGAGGAGGAGGAGGAAGAGAGGAGAGAGGAGGAGGAGAGAGGAGGAGGAGAGAGGAGAGAGGAGGAGGAGGAGAGGAGGAGGAGGAGGAGAGAGAGGAGAGGAGGAGGAGGAGAGAGGAGAGAGGAGGAGGAGAGAGGAGGGAGGAGGAGGAGGAGGAGAGAGGACAGAGAGGAGGAGGAGGAGAGAGAGGAGGAGGAGGAGGAGGAGGGAGAGACAGAGAGGAGGAGGAGAGAGGAGAGAGGAGGAGGAGGAGGGAGAGAGAGAGGAGGAGGAGAGAGGAGGAGAGAGGAGGGAGGAGGAGGGAGGAGGAGGAGGAGGAGGAGGAGGAGAGGAGGAGGAGGAGAGAGGAGGAGGAGGAGGAGGGAGAGAGAGAGGAGGAGGAGGAGAGGAGGGAGAGAGAGAGGAGGAGAGAGGAGGAGAGAGGAGGAAGGGAGGAGGAGGAGGAGGAGAGAGGAGGAGGAGAGAGGAGGAGGAGGAGAGAGGAGAGAGGAGGAGAGAGAGAGGAGGAGGAGAGAGGAGGAGGAGGAGGAGAGAGGAGGAGGAGGAGAGAGGAGGAGGAGGAACACCTCACCAGGTGATAACTCCTCTGCTTTCTCCCGCTGCACAGCCTGCTGTAACCCACTTCCCACAAATTAAAAAGAAAATGGACCCATACATCCAACCCAAGGTGCCACTTTCAAAATTGGAAATACCAGAAGCTAGGAAATCACAGTGTCGCCATCACCATGAGATACTCCAACACCCCACCCCAAATGCCACTGTCATAAAGCCTTTATCTGTTACCAACACGGACTTCTGGAAGCAGAATCACTTCTTGAGAGTCTTCTGATCCGACATTACAGTGAGGGTTCCTTAATAAGCCGTTTGTGTTTGGTTTGATCCGGGCTCTCTCTGTTGTCTCGTCTCCGAGCCGTCAGGAGCCCTGGCACGCTAGAGAAACAGATGCTATCTGCTCGATATTGCTTCTCCAACCACTCATATCCTCTCTCAGGTTATGTCTTTGATCTGCTAGGCTTGCTACTCTCACATTTTTCTCCCCCTCTAAACCTCCTCTCCCCCTCTTAACCTCCTCTCCCCCTCTTAACCCATGTCTGTGGATACTGTGAGGAGGCTCTGAGGAGGCTGGATGGTGTTGGGCTGCCTGGAGTTTACTTCATGTTCTCCTTCGAAAGCAGTCTGACTGGTTGTGAGTCTGACAAGTTAAAAAGGCCCCCCCCATTAAAAAAGACCAAATATGTACATGACCTGTTTTCAAGATTGTTGTTTTGTATTTAGTGGATAGCAAAAAGACTGAAGTCACTACAGACTGAAGTCACTACAGACTGAAGTCACTAAAGACTGAAGTCACTACAGACTGAAGTCACTACAGACTGAAGTCACTACAGACTGAAGTCACTACAGACTGAAGTCACTACACACTGAAGTCACTACAGACTGAAGTCACTACAGACTGAAGTCACTACAGACTTAAGTCACTACAGACTGAAGTCACTACAGACTGAAGTCACTACAGACTGAAGTCACTACAGACTGAAGTCACTACAGACTGAAGAGACTCTTGAGGTGCGGAGGTCTTCTGATGTGTAGCCAGGAGGGGGAAGCATGCCTCTTTGCAAGTCTGAGGAAAAGAAAAGAAAAGTGATTAAACAATTTGCTGGGAATGTTGTCTCCTTATCGTCCTGCGAGAGCGTTCCCTCTAATACAAACAGGCAGGGACAAAACAACTGTTGTGTGTCATCGAATCGAGCCCGTAAATGACACACATATTTCACTGCGCATTCATTTAACCTGCGCTATGCATATGAAGGGAGGGACACGCAAACAGAAGACTTGGTGTCATTTAATTAAGAATTAGCTGTGAGCAATAATACTGTTTCTCACATAACCTTTAACTACTTAATGGATTTGAGAAGCCCATTACCTTCCAAGATTTCTGTTTTTAATTATTTGTAATATTGTCACAGATATGAAATGTCACTCACAGTGTTGGGGTTACCTACTCAGGGAGATGCAGTCGTTTTTAATACCGTTTACTACACAAATAAATGAAATGTATACTTCTTTTATCTATCTTATTCATAGAATCATTTATTATTGACCTGGTGCTGTGTTCCCCCCTCCCCTGCCCTGCCCTCCCCCCTTGCTCCCACTGTCCCTTGCCCCGCCCCCACTTTCCGAGCCCCGCACCCACCACCTCCCCAACACCCCGCCACCCCCTCTCCTCCACCCAGAGTGGGCATGGCAGGCCACTCCTCACCCCTCTCCTCACCCCAGAGTGGGCATGGCAGGCCACTCCTCACCCCCTCTCCTCCACCCAGGGGGGCATGGCAGGCCACTCCTCACCCCCTCTCCTCCACCCAGAGTGAGCATGGCAGGCCACTCCTCACCCCCTCTCCTCCACCCAGAGTGGGCATGGGCAGGCCACTCCTCACCCCCTCTCCTCCACCCAGAGTGAGCATGGCAGGCCACTCCTCACCCCCTCTCCTCCACCCAGGGGGGGCATGGCAGGCCACTCCTCACCCCCTTCCTCCACCCAGAGTGAGCATGGCAGGCCACTCCTCACCCCCTCTCCTCCACCCAGAGTGGGCATGGCAGGCCACTCCTCACCCCCTCTCCTCCACCCAGAGTGGGCATGGCAGGCCACTCCTCACCCCCTGGCAGGGTGGGGGAGCTGGTGGGTGTCACCCCGTCATAAACCTGTTAGAGCAGAATCTAGACCCAGGAAGAGCCTTGAAAGCAGTCAAATTACAGACCTGAGTAACTGAGCGAATCATGCATATCATCTTTATAGCTTCCCAGAAGAATTCAGCACCTGTGGCTGGCCGTGAACAATGCGGTTTGTGAGTCGCTGGTTGGCTGGTGGTGTTTCTCTTGGCAGCGCCAGGTAAAGAACAAAGACAGGTAGATGGTGGAGCGATGGGAGTGCCAGCCACCCACTGCTCAGCAGAGTGACTCACCTGAGTCCCACCTGTGGGCTGGCTGAGGGTGCTTCACCTGTGGTGCCTCACACTGGCCTGTGTGGTGAAGCACAGAGCGCTTGTGTCAGCTTGGATCTCATGTTTAGGATGAGTAAATAAGGCAATCAGCTAACCACAAATCAGCCTCTGCAAGACCAGTCCTGTTTTAACAGCGTCTTCCGCAAGAAGATAATTAATGTTGTAATATTGTAAATATATTGCTTGCCAAACATGACTACTGTATTTTTCGTGTGAATCTTTCTCCAGATTGTGTTCTGCTCACTCAGATGAACAGTGTCCTGCTGACGCTAACGCTCTGCTAACGCTAACCATAACGCTAACGCTGACGCTAACGCTAACGCTAACGCTCTGCTAACGCTAACCCTAACGCTAACGCTGACGCTCTGCTCTGCTCTGCCCTCTGCTCTGCCCTCTGCTCTGCCCTCTGCTCTGCCCTCTGCTCTGCCCTCTGCTCTGCCCTCTGCTCTGCCCTCTGCTCTGCCCTCTGCTCTGCTCGCTGCTCTGCCGCTGCTCTGCCCGCTGCTCTGCTCGCTGCTCTGCCCGCTGCTCTGCCCTCTGCTCTGCTCGCTGCTCTGCTCGCTGCTCTGCTCTCTGCTCTGCCCTCTGCTCTGCCCTCTGCTCTGCCCTCTGCTCTGCCCGCTGGTCTGCCCTCTGCTCTGCTCGCTGCTCTGCCCTCTGCTCTGCCCTCTGCTCTGCCCTCTGCTCTGCTCTCTGCTCTCTGCTCTCTGCTCTCTGCGCTCTGCTCTCTGCTCTGCTCCCTGCTCTGCTCCCTGCTCTGCTCCCTGCTCTGCTCCCTGCTCTGCTCCCTGCTCTGCCCTCTGCTCTGCCCTTGCTCTGCCCTCTGCTCTGCTCTGCCCTCTGCTCTGCCCTCTGCTCTGCCCTCTGCTCTGCCCTCTGCTCTGCCCTCTGCTCTGCTCTGCTCTGCTCGCTGCTCTGCTCGCTGCTCTGCTCTCTGCTCTGCTCGCTGCTCTGCTCTCTGCTCTGCTCTCTGCTCTGCTCGCTGCTCTGCCCTCTGCTCTGCCCGCTGCTCTGCTCTCTGCTCTGCTCGCTGCTCTGCTCCCTGCTCTGCCCTCTGCTCTGCCCTCTGCTCTGCCCTCTGCTCTGCCCTCTGCTCTGCCCTGCTCTGCCCTCTGCTCTGCTCTATGCTCTCTGCTCTCTGCTCTCTGCTCTCTGCTCTCTGCTCTCTGCTCTCTGCTCTCTGCTCTTGCTCTCTGCTCTCTGCTCTCTGCTCTGCCCTCTGCTCTCTGCTCTCTGCTCTCTGCTCTGCCCTCTGCTTGCTGCTCTGCCCTCTGCTCTGCCCTCTGCTTGCTGCTCTGCCCTCTGCTCTGCCCCTGCAGAGACAGGACGTCACATGTTTGCTATTTGATGTTTGTGTTCACACACCTGAAGTGGGTTTATATTTAGCAACCCAAATAATGATAATAATGTATAATAATACAGATAATGTAAAAATACTCATGTATTATAATATTATTTATAATTATGACTTTATATTTCCTCTCCCATGCCCACAGCACAGAGTTAGTGTACAATTACATATAGTTTAATATATCCACTGAGCACCTTTAAACAAGCATCTCAAGTCCGCGAGGTGATCTATCTTCCAGCTCCATTACTCCATTGTACATCTTGATAGGCAAAGACCGCTCCTAGCTATGTTTAAGCATAAATAGTGTATTATTATTTCACATAAATCAAGTGGGGATGTGTGTGTGTGTGTGTGGTGTGCGTCATAAATTTTGCATTCTCACAGACAGTATTTTAAAAGTGTCGACATTGCGTGGTGGGGAGTCAGAGGAAGCAGCTCCTCTAATAGCGCATGAAGGATGAGGCTGGAGGAGGCTCAACAACATGCTACACACTTTACATGGAGTTTCAGCACATTCATCATGACTCTGTTTCCATAACAAGCAGGAGCTGTAAGCTGGAGCTGCTTCTCTTTCACTCCACCACGGATGGGAGGAAAGAGAAGAAGAGACACAATCACATCTTCAGTGGGTACTGGTGCTGGCCTGGTGTGGGGGCTGGTGTGGGGCTGGTGTGGGCTGGGCTGGTGTGGGGATGGTGCAGGGGCTGGTGTGGGGCTGGTGTGGGGTCAGTGTGGGACTGGTGTGGGGCTGGTGTGGGGCTGGTGTGGGGCTGGTGTGGGGCTGGTGAGGGCTGGTGAGGGGATGGTGTGGGATGGTGTGGGGTAAGTGTGGGGATGGTGTGGGGATGGGCTGGGGTGGTGTGGGGCTGGGCTGGTGTGGGGCTGGGCTGGTGGTGGGGCTGGTGTGGGGCTGTGTGGGGCTGGTGAGGGGATGGTGTGGGCTGGTGTGGGGCTGGTGCTGAGCTGGTGTGGGCTGAGCTGGGTGTGGGGCTGGGCTGGTGTGGGGCTGGTGTGGGGCTGGTGTTGGGCTGGTGTTGGGCTGGGATGGTGCCAGGATGCAGGGTGGACAGCAGGAAGCTGTGGAAATGAAACCAGTTTGTCTGAGGCGGTGGGAGACCCCTTCAGAACTTTGTGTTAAATCTTCATAAAAATAAAACTATTAAGCAAAACTGACTCAATATGCTGTCGGCTCCTGCTTGCATCGCCACAATTAAACCACTTTCACCAAGTTTGCTTATAATTTCTTTACATAATAATGATTTGAGCCACAGGCCTGAGCACATTCACTTTCTACAAAGCTGTAAAAGATGGTTGTAAAAAGTCACTTCAAATTGCGAATTGAATTGTTGCCAGTACAGTAAGTTGAGGAGAGCAAAGAACTCAGAAGAAATGTCTTTGAACTAGTTTTAGCTTGCAGAAAATATTGCTCCTGGGAAGGTATATTCTGTCTGAAGTGTTTCTTGGCAAAACTAAACACAGCAGTAAAGATATGGCACCTCTACAAATATTCAGCTCCCATGACATCATCCCAAACGTTGTAAAATACAAAATAAAAACTTACAACTGACGTTACATAACTTTGTATTATTTTCATTGACGACACACTGATCTGGTAAAACAACTTAGTTTGTAAAGTTCTAGAACCCTGAGTGGGGTGTGCTTGTGTTCTAGAACCCTGAGTGGGGTGTGCTTGTGTTCTAGAACATGTGGGGCTAGTTCCGTGCTCCTCTCCTGCGTCGTCTTGGAAACGGGAGGGTCTGTCCTCTGCCTCCTGGCCTCCCCGGCCGAGGGACACGCCCCCAGAGACCACAGCCGAGGACACGCCCCCAGAGACCACAGCCGAGGACACGCCCCCAGAGACCACAGCCGAGGACACGCCCCCAGAGACCACAGCTGTCAAACGTCCGTCACCATGCTGACCTGAGGGAAGCCATTCAAGCAGCCGAGGCCTCAACAACATCACCAGTGTCCCTGGCACCACGGCGGGGGATGAGCCGTGTGTGGAGCCCAGCAGGAGTCACTTCAGGCCCGTGTGTGGAGCCCAACAGGAAGTCACTTCAGGCCCCGTGTGTGGACCCCAACAGGAGTCACTCAGGCCCCGTGTGTGGAGCCCAACAGGAGTCACTTCAGGCCCCGTGTGTGGAGCCCAACAGG
>CAEFZP010002014.1:5000-88737 GCA_903064625.1 Mallotus villosus | reverse complement strand
AACCACACATGCACACACAAACAAATTAAACCTCGCCCCGTCGTACCCTCCCTAAGAGGCTTTGATGTGTGAGAGTGTGTGTGTTTGTGAGACAGAGCGAGAGAGCAACAGCAAGCCTTCTAGCCTGTTAACCTGCAGCCTTCGGCCACTCCCCTCCTCCTTTCCACCTCTTTCTATCACCTCTATCACTCTTCTCACGTTTTGCTCTCCTCCCTCTCTTATTTTATCTCCTCTTCCACCCCACCCCACCACCTCCCCATACACACACTCTACCTCTCTCCACCCCTTCCCCTAAACCAAAATAACCACCAACCCCTGTTCCTCCTTCTGGGAAACCCCACATTCCCGGAGGGCTAGACAGGAGCAGGGACTGATGGGAGAGTTCTCTGGGCTTTGGGCCTAGTGGTCAGGGTTGGGATTGGGTCCAAACACACCGCTCTGGGACTACTCCCATCATCAGGTTACTAGTGCCATCATCTACCAACTGACTGGTCGTAATATACAGAAGAAGAGAGACATGAGAGAGGAATAGAGAGAGAGAGAGAGAGAGACTGCAAGAGCAGTCTACTGCTCACATGCAAACTAAACCTCTCCTTGTATTTCCCTCTCTCTTCCTCTCATTCCCCCTTCTCTCTCTCTCTCTCTCTCTCTCTCTCTCTCTCTCTCTCTCTGTCCCTCTTTATCCTCTCTCTTTCCCTTTAATAATTGCTTCCCCAGGCCTGAGACAACCCTCTCCTAAACTCCTTTCCTCCTCCTCTCTGCCTGCATGTTCCCATGGGGGAGGGGCAGCCAGGAGGGACCTGCCAATATCCACTGTGGGGGGTGGGTAGTGGGGTGGGGGGCTAAGATGTAGACTAATAGAAGGGTAAGCAAAGGACCCATCATCGAAGTTTCAGGCAACTGTGACACACAGAATAGTACTTGACCTCATTGTGCTGGCGAGCTAACTGTTGACCTCACCATGCTGTCTGTCTGTCTTCAGCTCCACAGCAGCCCAGCAGGCAGGCGGTTATTATGGTCTGTTGGACCAGCCAACAGGCAGGTTGATCTCTCTCTCTTTCTCCACTTCCTCTCTCCCGTTCCCATTCCATTCCCTACACCCTCCCGCCCCTCCTCTCATTTCCTCTCCCCCCACCCCCTCTCTCTCTCTCTCTCTCTCTCTCTCTCTCTCTCAGTAAGCCAGGTGGACATTCTCTCCCTAATCACCACACCTGGCTTCACTAGGCAAACCAGTGCCAACCCCAGCCCCAGCCCAGTGTAGGGGCTGAGGCTCTGCTACAGCAGTTAGTCTCTGTCAGCAGTCCTCACCTTGTAAAAGACCTTATGGAGGAATGCTGGTCAGGCTGGGACGGAAGCAGACCCACACTGACCATGGTCTCCATCTGTTAATATCCATACACACACACACACACATTGACCCGCCGCTCCAGGAGATGATGATGATGGCCTTTCAAGATTTGCGTGCTAAACAGAAGTAGCAGAGAGAGAGGGATCGAGTGCGGGGGAAGGAGAGTACAGCAAATGAGAATTGAAACTCTTCGGATGCATTCTGCAGGGTGAGGATTGAATGAGGGCCTCCTCAAAGTTTGTCTCTGACTACGGGAGAGTAGATATGATAGCTGTCCATCTGGGTATGGGCAGTCAACACACACACACACAATACAAAACACTTACACACATTCTCTCTCTGAGTCAAACACACGCGCACACACTCACTACACACACACATAACCAAACAAACACCAAAATGAAGTTAACATGCATTGACTCGTACACTGACTGCCATGCCAGGGAAAGCACCATGCTGGAGTGTGAACCAATCTCACACCATCTCTCTGTCTCTCCACTGTCTGCTTGTTAGCTGTCTGGCTCTCTTTATCTCCCTCACGCTGTCCTGATAATCTTGACGTGTGTGTGTGTAAGAGAGAATGAGAGACAGACAGAGGGACAAAGAGAGACAAAGTAAAAGAGATAGTGTCTGTGTGTGTGTGTGAGAGAAAGAGAGATAGAGATAGAGAGAGAGAAGGAATTATCTTCGTTTGTATGTGTGTAAGGGGGGTCTGGGGTTGGAAGGGGGTCTTACTGAGTTTGACTGGGATCACTGCATTTAGTGGCCCTGGCTTAATAGTATCACTGTTATCACAGTTAAGTCAGTAATGTAGCCAACACATAGCTCACACACACTTACACCCTACCCCCCACCGCTATCCCCATTCCTGTCCCTCCCCCCTCATCAAGCTACACACACCCACAAACTCCCAGCAACACACACACACACACACACACACACACATCCAGGCTACTGAATAAGTCCCTCTGTAGGCCACTCCAGCAGGAGGTGGGCTTTTCCTGGTTAAGAAGCCCACCCCAAACGGCCTCAGACAAAGCGGACTCTTGTTAGCCAGTCAGCTAACGACGCTAAGCTACGTCCACCTCTCCACCTCCACGGTTTCCTCCTCCGTGACCCCTGTCTCTGTCGATGTGTGGCGGGGCGCACGTTCCATGTTTAACTGCGGTCCGCCCGCCTTTGAGCCCCTGTTTAACGCAGCTTTCACAGAAGCACTGTAAGCCCAGAGCTTTAACACTTACACACACACGAGTGTGTGGAGTAGGAGGTGTTAGCTAACATGAAACACATGGAATATAATGAAAACACGTGTTGAATAGGGCAGAGATTGGTCCCACTTTAAGGTGAAGTGTGATATTATTGAACAGAAGGTTTCTGATTTCATCGGGGAAGATTAGAAAAACCATACATGGGATTCGAACCCAAGGCCCTTCGGTAAGGCCTTAGTTTATAAGAGTCATGCACTTAACCAGTGTGCTACCAGTGACCCAATACAACAGCTTACATGATTCTCCCACTACAATGTCTCCAAGGAGACAGCAGATAAACTCACCACTAGAACCTATGCCACTAGTTATTATGGCACAGACTAAATGAAGGGGGAGGTGTTGGAGACCTTGTATGTGAACGTTAATTAGAACTACCATTGGGTGTTAACATTTCATAACTATGAAAGATATTCTTTTAATAATGATTAATTTAGCAGCTGCTTTCAACCAAAGTAAAACACAGTGGAGGATGATTTAAAGTTGTGACATCTTAATCTGTCATCTCATGCTCGAACCACTGAGCTAAAACTAACTGTGAGTTGTTGCTGTTCACCATAACTCCCTCGTTTGTGAAACACCTGGCAATCGTTTGTGTTGATTGGCAATCGGATCACATGTGTATCGGTGAAACTCACTCCGCAGGTATGTAATGAGCCACCCGCGTCATTGTAGAGCTAGCTTTTCTTTGGCGTAGCTGGTAGCGTTCGCGCTTGGGAAGTCAGAGATGGCGAGTTCGACTTCCGGTGGGAGTGATCTCCCGGTGATGGGAGTGAACAGTGCCAGGTCCTCGAACGGAACTTGCAAGATCATGTTCGTTACATACCTGTTACAAAAGCTTTCAATTGAACATTGAACTTACGTCTTCAAGTGGAATTCATAAAGGCATAATTAGATTACGAGGGAAATGCAGCATGGCCCTGGTGGCTAAGTGGATATGCATGGGATCTTGAGTCCTGACCCCTCCAGTTCGAATCTGGCTGGAGGCAGGGTACCCCGTGCTTACTTTTTGTCTCTTTAAGCAGAGCACTTTTTAAAGTTCGATAACGCTCGGTAACTCGCGGTAACGCTCGTAACGCGAAAATTGAGTTGTAAAAACGCGAGGTAACGCGCGGTAACGCGCGGTAACGCGAAAATTGAGTTGTAAAAACGCTTGGAACGCTTGGTAACGCTCGGTAACGCTCGGTAACGCGAAAATTGAGTTGTAAAAACGCTCGGTAACGCTCGGTAACGCTCGGTAACGCAAGGAAAGACCATCGCAGCCTTCCATGGGGTTTGAACCCAAGACACTTAACGCTCATGGTACACATGCTTATCCACTGAGCCATCAGGGAAACAAGCAGATGAACTGGTTGACGATACATCCTTGAGGTGAAGTGTGAGGTCATTAAAGAGACCAGTTTCCGTAAGGAAAGACCATGCAGCCTTCCATGGGGTTTGAACCCACAGACCCATATCTGTCATGGGTACATATGCTTATCCACTGAGCCATCAGGGACACAAGCAAACATGAACTCGTTGAAAATACATCCTTAAGGTGAAGTGTGAGGTCATTAAAGAGACAGTTTCTGTAAGGAAATACTATTGCAGCTTTCCATGGGATTTGAACCCAAACCCCTTAGCGTTCATAGTACACATGCTTATCCACTGAGCCATCAGGGACACAAGCAAACATGAACTCGTTGAAAATACATCCTTAAGGTGAAGTCATTAAAGACACAGTTTCTGTAAGGGAATTCCATTGCAGTCTTCCATGGGATTTGAACCCAACACCCTGAACTTTCATGGTACACGTGCTTATCAACTGAGCCATCAGAGACACAAGCAAACATGAACTTGTTTAAAACACATCCTTAAACAGTGTACAGTAGAAATGCCTATGGATTCTGTTCATGTGAAACATATGTGTAGCTCTAAATGCACAGGTCTTATATATACAACATTAGAACTCAAAGTATGACTATTTGTCATACATGAAGAGATTAATGTAATGAAAGGGTGGTGTTTGGGGGGACCAGGCTGGCCAGGGCAGGGTTCGAGGCAAATCTTCTTGCTGAGGGAGCTAGCGTTAGGTCTGTTTAACTGCTGTCTGACTGACTTCCTCTGCAGACTCTCCTTCTGCTCACAAGTCACTCACAATCCAAACAAACACACACCCACACACACCCACACAGCTCAGTTACGTACAGACTCTGTAGTCACACTCCCACATTAACAATCTGTGTATTCTATAGAAAGAAATATGAATGTAAAATATTTCTGGTCCTACAAACATTTATTATGAGCATTTGATCTACAACAAAAATTACAGACCTTCAAATTTTTCAGATTATCCTTGGTGATGCACCAGTTTAACCCTATTCAGTTCACACACACACCCACACACATGTCCAGCAAGAACAGACTGAGCAGTATTTCATCACCCCGGTCAAACAATGATAACTTTTCATCTCTCTTTGGATTCCAGCACAGATCATCCCATTCTCTCCTCTTCTGTCCCTCCCTCCCTCCCTCCAATCGTCTTGATGTCAGAATAGAAACTTGGCCTCCAGCTGTGGCATGGAGACGATTCTTGCCGAGCCACGCCAAAGCCTTTGACCCTATAGTCCTGGAGCACTGACACACAGATGGCCAGGCCGGCCACACACATGCACACACACACATTCGCAGAAAGACAGACACATAAACACATACTCTCTTTCACACACAGACATATACTGTCTTTCACACACAAACTCATTGTCTCTCTCTCTTTCACACACACACACACACATACAGCAGATGTGCCTAAAAAGGCAGGGTGCAGGAACACCAAAGACACAAACACATTCCAATACAAAGACTCCATGATACAGAGCTCAATACTGCCTGTCTGTCAGATGCACAGCTGTAGAACACATACATACTCACAGACAGACAAGACACGGGCAGCCTGTCCTTACCAACAAGCAACAAAGCTTGAGTCTGGAGTTGAGCAACACAGGTCCGATCACACCATCCACACACACACGCACAGGCAGACATTTTTTCTAGGAAACAGAGAGTAATGATTGTAATCAGGCTCGCTAAAGTCTTGAGCGGAAGTGAAACTGTTGGTGGCTATGGCAACTTTGTCATGGCAACTCCTTGTGATCTTGATCACTACTCCAGAAATGTTGGCCACAATGGATTTGGGAAAGCACATTCAGTCTAGAGGGCGATAACAAATAGACACAGAATGTATGCTCCAACACACACACACACACACACATTCAGGGCCAGTGCATTGCAGAGATAGGATCGGCAGGAAGACAGACTCATCCCGCCCTAGCACAGCCAGGGCATCCTGTCATGGTGTGTACCCACATGTGTGACCCACATGGCTGGGGCTAAATCTGCTCTACACAGACCTGCTCCCCTACACAGACCTGCTCCCCTACACAGACCTGCTCCCCTACACAGACCTGCTCCCCTACACAGACCTGCTCCCCTACACAGACCTGCTCCCCTACACAGACCT
The DNA here is from genome assembly GCA_903064625.1 of Mallotus villosus. NCBI lineage: Eukaryota > Metazoa > Chordata > Actinopteri > Osmeriformes > Salangidae > Mallotus > Mallotus villosus. The sequence continues at coordinate 82,625 of CAEFZP010002014.1, read as the reverse complement.
GCTCCCCTACACAGACCTGCTCCTGTCCTGTACACAGACCTACAGTTCTGCACAGATCTACTGTTATATACAGATCTACTGTTATATACAGATCTGCTGCTGTACTCCTCTGTAGTAAATCAAAGGTAGGGGCTAAGATGAGGGGAGGATATGGGAAATATTTAACTTGTGGAAACAAATAGGGGCTGGTTCAAATAAGCACTGTACTGAAGACTGGAGAGCAGATAGGGAGAGAAGAGAGATCAGCAGGTGTGATAAGGTGAGCTGGAGAGGAAAACACAGGGATGAGAGTATGTGGGTTAGAGAGATCAAACGTGCCTGTTTACAAGCTGCTCCACAAACACATTCCTCTGTCTGAGAGACAAATACAGACAGGCGCAGAAAAAGGGGGCGGGCTGTGTGTGTGTGCGTTTGTGTGTGAGTTCCTATCACAAATTCACTGACGGGGCTGCTGTATCCAGCTTGTCTGCACTTCTCTGCGACCACACACACACACACACACACAAACAAAGCCATGACCCAGCCCGTTCAACAGCATCTAATCAGTGGAAGATTGTATGAGACGGCAGGAGATCACAGACAGGAACGAAGACGCCGTCAGACTGTTCTGTCCTTGCTATGACTGTGTGTGCGTGTGTGTGCCTGTTTACATTCAGGAGTATGTATGCAAATGAAAAATGCATATTTCATCAGGCTGTCTTTGAGAGCACCCAGCCTTCTAGAGGAGAGGCAGAGGGAGCGGGGCTCAAGACGCTCTCCCAGTAAATCTCCCAGACAGGACTGCTTCATGACCTGTGTGAGGCTGCATCGTCTCCACCATCCAGCCAACTTTCCAATTGATAGAGAGAGAGTGGGTTAGAGAGAGAGAGAGAGAGAGGTAGAGAGAGAGAGAGAGAGAGAGAGGTAGAGAGAGTAAAGCATAGTGTGAAGGGCGAGATTGGAGGAAAAGGAGAAAGAAAAACAACAGTGTGCCAAAGGTTCAGGTGTGTTTGCCTGGGTGTGGGTGTGTGTGTGTGTGTCTGTGTGGGTGGGTGGGTGGGTGGGTGGATGGGTGGGAGAGAGAGAGGGGTGTGTATGTCTGTGTGGGTGGGTGGGAGTGGGAGAGGGAGAGGAGAGAGAGAGAGGAGAGAGAGAGAGAGCGAGAGAGAGAGAGATGTGTCTAATAGTGAGAATGCTGATCAGTGTGTTTTCCTTTCTAGTGTAGTGTGTTGCACACACACACACACACATACAGAGGGTGCTGCTTGGACTTCAACAAAGAGGTCACTGATACCAGTTCACAAAAAGCGCTCTCTTTCTGACTGTTTACAAAAACAGACTTGAAAGAGGAGGGAAAAAAGGCACCACTTTCACTCTCTTAACCCGGGCCAAAACAGCAGCCCTTTTTTTAATCATCTCTGGTTGGTGACAGAGATCCCAGTCTTCTTTCATTTAGGCACACACACACACACAATCAATGGATGGGGAAGGAGAAAACACGAACAACTCCCTTAACCACTCCATCTGTCTGCCAACTGCACCTCCCTCTCATCCCTCTATCCTTCCCCATCCCTCCGTGCCCCTTCTCTCCTCTGTCGTCTCTGCTGAATCCCTCCATCCTGCCATCCCTCCTTCCCCTCCTCTCTTTCTGAGTCCGACCCCTGTCCAAAGCCCTGGGAGATTTCATCAGAGACGCAGCAAGGGCCAATTACAGCCAGTTCCTGGATAGAATAATCTGTTTCCACTTATCCATACAACTCATTCCCTCATCCCTCTCTCTCTCTCTCTCTCTCTCTCTCCCCCCGTCCTCTTTGCTCTCTGCTTCTTCTTTCTTTCCCCTCGCCAGTCTGGTCTAAGTTTGTGCAATCGAATTTGACAAAGCGTCTGCTCTTTGGCTCGATTGGTGAGGGTATAGTCCAGCTAGAACACCATACATAATCTCACAGTGGTCTCACAGAGTGCTGTCTCAAACTAGGATCAATTCATTCAGTTTCTCTCTCCCTCTCATTTCATCTCTCGCCATCCCTCTAACTGCATATTCTAAACCCAGGGTTGTGTCATTATTGGCCATCTTCCCTTACTGCCCCTGATTTCCTGTCTGGCCGGGGTTGCCGTGACGACCGGTGAGAGCCGTCTAGGGGGTGAGTAGCTGTTCTGGGTGCCTTTGGTTGCTGTGGGTCGTAGCTTTAGTTCCTTCCTGTTCTGGATCCTTCCCTCCATATCTCCATCCCACCATCATCCCTCCATTGCCCCCGGTTGTCCTGCTTCTCCCATCAGCAGCAGTGTCTGCGTGGGCCTGAACTCACCAGCACTGCCAGGAGCCCGTCGGAAGCCTCGGTATGAACGAGACCCCACGGATCACCTGTCTCTATTGCTCCAAATGGAGCTAACAGCACACCATCACTGTGTAGCCTCTTCAAGCTGGGTCTGGCCTCAGTCAGGCTCGGTCTGGGTCTGGCCTCAGTCAGGCTGGGTCTGGGTCTGGCCTCAGTCAGGCTGGGTCTGGGTCTGGCCTCAGTCTGCTGGGTCTGGGTCTGGCCTCAGTCTGCTGGGTCTGGGTCTGGCCTCAGTCTGCTGGGTCTGGGTCTGGCCTCAGTCAGGCTGGGTCTGGCCTCAGTCAGGCTGGGTCTGGCCTCAGTCAGGCTGGGTCTGGGTCTGGCCTCAGTCAGGCTGGGTCTGGCCTCAGTCAGGCTGGGTCTAAAATGTACTGAAGGACTGTATGACCCATCCGATTACAAAAGTACTGAGGCAAACACAAAGATGCAACATTTCTCTAGGATCACATTCTCTCGCTCTCCCTTCCCGTCTCTTTTCTCATTCCTTCTCTCCCTCCCGCCCCCCTTCCTCCTCCCTCTGTGTGTGTGTTGTGTAAACAGTGAGGTTGAGTCATGCTCGTGTGATGTGATGGGTGGAGAAGGCAGGGAAGAGAGGAGGGGATAGGCTAGGGTCTCCAGAGAGAAACCTCACACACATGGGAATACACTGGTCAGCTGGTCACTCTTCTACAAGAAGCCTTTATTCAGACACCAAACAGGGGATATCAAACCCTGCTCTGGTTGTCCGTGTCATTCTAAGAATAGAACGGACAAGGCACACACCCACCCACACACACACACACACCCATTTCTGTGGGTCAGTGTTTTCACAGCTGGGACCAGACAGAAGGCAAGCCTAAACACTGGCTGACACTGGCTGTGTGTGTGTGCGCACGCGTACACAACGAGATCCTTAGAGCCATAATTGAATAGTTGTAAGTGTACACCCACACTAAGAGCTTAACCCTCATGACTACATGAATTCCAGGCTTAACTCTATACACACTGGCCTGGTGGACATGTTGGTGAGGTTAACCTAAACATGCCTGTTGCAGGAGACTGAACAAGCCTGCAGCGTGCTCCATGCACACATCTAGGAGAGCACAACTATGCTCCTCTTCCAAAATATTTATAACTTGCTGTTTTATTTCCCCTACTTTTTTTGATCCTGTTCCAGATTTGTGGCAAACAGAGGATATTTTGAAATTGCTGGTTTTCCCATCTGTGTGACCTCGGAGCTCCGCCACTCTCGCCTCTCTCTGCCTCTCTCTGCCTCTCTCGGCTTCTTTCACTACTTCTCTCTCTCTACCTCTCTCAGCTTCTCTCTCTTTCCATCAATCAATGAAGATGAAGTAAATTGCTGTCTCTCTCTCCTCCCTCTATCCGCCTCTCTCTCTCTCTCTCTCTCTTTTCTCTCTCTCACGCCCCTCAGTCATGTCAATACCAATTACAGGAATAAGAGCTACTCAACTCATGCTGAGGATGATAACAATGAAATGGATTGTACTGGATCCTAATGTGTGGTGAAATCAAATACAGCCAATCCAAAAGAACTGAGCAGTGTTTCTGAGTGGCCCTGGCAACAGAGGGGCGGAGGAGGAGGAGGAGGAGGAGGAGGAGGAATGATGGAGAACCTGGTCCACTAACGCCTGCACTATGTGTCTCACACAGGAAGAGGAGGAATAAATAGAGAGAAAGAAAGGAGGGGCCGAAAGGCAAGGCAAAGACGGAAGCGTAGAAAAGAGGGAAAGAAGGAGTGAGGGAAGGGGTTAGAAGATTGTTATTGGAGCCGTAGAAGTCTTAAAGACTTCCAGATGTGAGTCTGCCCTGCTCTACGCTCGAGAGAGAGAGAGAGAGAGAGAGACAGAGAGAGAGAGAGACTAAGGGAGAGAACGACATAGAGAAACCGAAAAAGACAGAGAGGGAGAAACGGTGAGAAAGGAGAGCGTTGCCCCTGTCCATGCCTGGTCTACCCCTTCAGCTGATAGATCACCATACTGCACCCTCATTTCCCCTTGTTTGGTTGTTCAACGGTGTGTGGGGGAGGTGTAGGGGGCGGGAGGGGTTGTAGGGCTGGTGGGTGGGTAGTGGCCCCAAATGTGTAAGGAACACGTTGTGAGGTGAGAGAGTGGTGTGTGTGCTTGTGTCACAGGGACATGTTCCTGCTCCTAAAAAGAACTAGGTGGTCAAGAGAATGGACTGTTGTTTTAACGCACGCTGCTTGTTCTCAAACACATGACCTGAGTCTCAGAAATAGGCCCTTTCCCGACCAGCCTGGCTGACATCTGCTAACCCAACCTGGCTGAGCAGGATCTGGGCTGAAGAGAAGCACAGGGCAGGGCTGATGGAGAATCGTGTGGCACACAGTTGTCACAATCAATTGATTAACATTTCTATTCCACGCACTCTACCTGTAAGAGTTCAACCCACACCCAATTGAAATGGAGTCAAATTGTATTTTGTCCCTAAAGAAAAATATAATATGTGATGGTAACAGTACATTAAGACTGATAATAGCTTATCTCATCATGCATTTGCTCTTCCACAGTTATTACAATACATTACATTTAATCGATGAAACCAGTGTCAACCTGCTGCAGTGTGTGAGAAAGGTTTGAGAGAGGAAGAAAGAGAAAAACAGAGCGAGGGTGAGAGACAGAGAAATATAGAGAGAGACAGAGAGGGAAAGACAAAGAGAGTGGGAGACAAAGAGATATAGAGAGAGACAGAGAGAGACAGAGAGAGTGAGAGACAGAGAGATATAGAGAGAGACAGAGAAAGTGAGAGACAGAGAGATATATAGAGAGACAGAGAGATATAGAGAGAGACAGAGAGAGTGAGAGAGAGAGAGAGAGATATAGAGAGAGACAGAGAGATGTAGAGAGAGTCAGAGCGAGTGAGAGATAGATAGAGTGGGAGACAGAGAGATATAGAGAGAGACAGAGAGATATAGAGAGAGTCAGAGCGAGTGAGAGATAGATAGAGTGGGAGACAGAGAGATATAGAGAGAGACAGACAGATGTAGAGAGAGTCAGAGCGAGTGAGAGATAGATAGAGTGGGAGACAGAGAGATATAGAGAGAGACAGAGAGATATAGAGAGAGACAGAGAGAGTGAGAGACAAAGAGAGAGGGAGAGCGTGTGCAGTGTCTATTTGCACGTGCCAGAGAAGGAGAGTGTTTTGGTCCCCTGCTTAGTTTGCTCCCCCTGTGCGTTGGCCTAAGCTGCCTGGGATCAGAGAGGAACAAAGCTCTATTGTGTTCCCTGTGTAAAAAACCCTGCTCTGGAAAGCTGCTGGTGGGCACAAACATACCCTCCACACAATGTCCCAACATCACCCCGACCCCGTCCCAACACTGCCCCGACATTACTAACGCTGCTCTGACGACGCTGACCTGGACGCTCGTTCATCACCTGACTGGGAGGGGCAGAGAGTCATAGACAGGTACTGAGGAGAGGGGGAGAGAGGGATAGAGAGAGGGAAGGAGACAGTGGGGGGGAGGGAGGAGAGTTGAGCAGGGGTGCACAGCTGGAGAAGACAGGGGATTGAGTAGAGGTGAATGGAGGAGTGGGGGAGTGGAGAATGAGGAGAGTACAGAGGACAGCAGGAGGACAGGAAGTGAGGTCAACGGAAACAAAGAGGTCGGTGGACAGCAGGATGACTGACTTGCTACCCATGCTCCCCTCAAACACCAGTCAGCCTATGGACTACCAGCAGGCCAGGAAGGACACTTCCTGCACCAATCCTGACACATTCCTGTCACCCTGGTCACACTGTCACTGATTGACAGGGTCTCTTGCTGGCTCGGATGAGCGTGGATCAGAGTTCCCTACTGACTGACTGCTGACTGACTGACTGATGACTGACTGACTGACTGCTGACTGACTGACTGCTGACTGACTGCTGGCTGACTGACTGACAGGCCAATCTTTCATGTAGCCTGTTGACATGCGTTCAATGGTCATGTCCCCCCAATAAACCCATGGTGTGTGTATGAAGAGAGAAAATGCTAGCTTTGTTCAGATCAAATCCTATTTCACTGCAAGTTTTCTTTTCTGACAGGATGAATTAGTGTGGGAACATCAAGCCCTCACACATGAAGGAGAGCCATTGTGTTGTGCTGCAGGTCTGACCAGAACCTTTTCCACACACACGAGTGAGTGAGTGTGAGTGAGTGGAAAGTGGTGCAAGCATTTCTGGCTAGCAGGGATCGAGGGAGAATATGACAGAGAGACCTTCCAGTTAAAATGGATTTATGTCACTTACACAACTGCACACACACACACACACACACACACACGCACGCATGCATGCACGCACGCACGCACGCACGCACGCACGCACGCACGCACGCACGCACGCACACACACTACCAACTTTATGAAGCACCATAGGACTTAGCTAGTCAAATCTGGCAGTCATTTGAAACATGGCAGGCACAAAAGTAAGCAGTCGTTCAGTATTCTTACCGTTGGCGTTCTTCCCGCAGATCAGGTGCTCATAATGCTGCAGAACTCCCCACAGCTCGGCATCATTGTTCACCACCCCCTCCAATGCTTCTGCCGACACTAGGGCAGACCCCAAGTCCGGCCCGCACTGCCCCCGCTCGGCCATGAGCACTCGCGATCCGATCTCCTCCACCAACGCCTCCATGCAAGCGGTCAGACAGATAGCTGCGTACTCGTGAATGCGCACTGAGATTCGGGTGTCCACCATCCAGCGGAAAAACCGTCCCACGGAGAAGGACAGGCCGCAGCGTGCAGACTTGCCTTTGCGGAGCAGCTCCCCGGCGCTCATGCTATACATGGAGATGGCCTTGACGGTCGCCGTTATGCAGTGGTCGGCCAGAGCCCAGCTCAGCACCAGCCTCATGGCGCTCTGCACCTCAAAGCGGGTGCAACGGCAATGCATGACACTCAGCCGCTGAGCCTCTCTCGAAATGCGGATCAGGGATCTGCGAAGGAGGATGGAAAGTTTCCGGACGGCCTCGGGTGAAAATGTCGGTGCTGGTGACCCTTTGGCGACACCATTCCCGGCAACTTTACGCAGGATCTTGCCAACCTCATCTTCGGTCCAGGGGAACTCCTCGAGGTCGGGTAAACGGGGGCATTTGGAGAAGATGTCCTCGGGGTCTTCGGGGAGGACAGTGTTGACCGTGTCCCAGCTGTTATTCCTGCTATTCATGGAGCCGGAGTAGTACCACCAGTTGCCCCGATGAGGGGCTGTGATGAACGGCTGCGAGTTGGACTTGGAGGAGGAGAGGCTGAGTGACTTACAGGAGTCTCCGGCTCCATAGCCCGAGTCCAGAGTAAGGTCCTCCAAGGTCTTCATGTGGGAATTGATCATCCCGGCCATGATTTACAACTCTTTGGGCTACGATGTTGCAGTAAATGGTTTATCTGAGTCTGCGTTACCGACTCACGAAACTGGCCGTCAAGCTGGTTCAACTGGTTAGGCAGAGCTCTTGAGATGAGACATGTTGAGATGTGTGTCAGGCAAGCACAGAATGACACCTATCAAAAATATACACAAAGTTGTCAACTTCACCTATCAACATAAAACATAACATAACACGACTAATTAGATAATAATAGGATACTCACCACCTCTCCCTGCGGTAGACGAGGCGAAATCAAATATGTCAACTTTTTCTGCACCTCAAGCTCTGGAATCCGAAATGATGGTAAAATAGTTCGCCTTTTCCTTTAGAGGAAGTCCATTTAAGAAAACCAAGGATGGGACATCGATTCAGAGAGAGGAAAATAGTCTGATAAAGTCTCAACAAAGTTTAGGCAACAGCGTGAGATGTTCCCTTACCCACTGCGCGTCAGCTCAGTACTGAAACGCTACAGATGTGAGGGGCCGGACTGTGTGATTATAAGACCGAAGCTGCCGACGGACCAATCAGTATCCGATAAAACTCTGCGAACCAATCCTCGCAAGTTTGATATGTATCGAAAGTTAGGGTAAATTCCCAGCTTGGAAAATCTTCATGTTTTGTAAACCTTTGAATTTAATGCAAAACATTTGAAATCCATGACCCGCATTTTCGATTTAATCGAAAACATTGTAAACGTATAACCCACATCATGTAAACATGTGAAATATTGGTAAACGGCGGCTGTAATGCCTGAACCCGAGACTGTCAGAAATACAGAAACAACATCTCTAGCAGTTTTTCTCTCGGGATATATATATTTTTGCTTATGTATTTAATTCTCTCATTTAGCTAATGGCCCATGGGGAAGTACTGCTGGCTCGGTTGTTCGCTGCGTATTGCACACACATTAAACTCACTTTAGTTATCACTCCATACAGACTTTAGGGGGTCTTGGCAAGCTTCCCAAATATGAGCTGTTCCCTCATCCAAAGCCTGGTATAAATTGAATTAAGGAATCCCTTGGCAGGGAGAGTATGTTGGGTAAGAGCTTGTGTTCGCTTCAGTCTGATAAGGCTCGGGTAACAGTCCAAATGAATATAAACTATTTGTAATCACACATTAAGAAAAGTGGTGTTTATAAGGAATAGTCATTTATAGCCTATAGCCTACTATAGGCTAGTTCACACACACCGGCCACTGTCTGTGTATACACACAGAGCAGCAAGACTGTATGTCACCATCTCTTCTAATACCAGTCCACCATTGGCAGCTGGCCAGCTTAACGAGATTCAAGAAGCAGTCCCTGTTAAGGAATTGATCCAAAAGTTTCTCCGACTTTTGGCGTTTGTTGATTCGGTGTAAGTTGTTCCACCCCTGTTGGTATGAAACAAACCCAAACAAGGTGTGTGTGTGTGTGTGTCCATGTGACATGCTCAACTGTGTGGCCATCTCTCTCAACAGTCTGCATGTGTTGACTCACCGTTAGACAGGTTGGGAGTGGCCCTCTGTACTTGGCCTCGCTCCAGATTCCTCCGTAATAGGCCTGTACTTGGTTCACACACTTCCATTAGCCCTACTTGGTTAGCACCTCTCCTGCCTGACGTGGTTAATCAGTCAGCCAGACCGCAGTCGTATAGCTGGTCTGATGAGATCAGAGAGAGTAGGAGAAGACATGAGAAGATCACAGGACGGCAGCGCCTGTCTCATGTAGACCATGACGGCGGACGGCTTACCTCACTCATGGCGTGCTCATGAAGGGTAGAGTACATTTAAGACCGATTCATCCAGTCTGGAGGGAAACCATGGAAAACTAGAAGCAACACACAATCTGCAGCTGATCAGTCTGTTCCAGAAACGCTCTCATCAGCTTAGCTGGGTTGCTAGGCAATTTGATGTTGCCTGTTATATTTCTATTAGCTGAGTTGGGTATAGCTCAGTGGTTAAGGATTTGATTTCACATCAAGAGTTTTGAATTTGTATTCCCCCTGTCCCTTGCTTTGGATACAATTGTCTGTGTTGGCCACGCAAGAGGAGGTAGGAATAGTCTGTGAATGTGTATATCTAACAGAGCAGCCAGCATGCCCAGTCATGATGTTTACCTGGCTGCCATTACACTGAGCTGATAATGACAAGGGCTGATTAGGAGAGTTTGCATACAGTCAGACATCTGAAAGCCTGCTGGTGTGTGTGTGTTTGGAGAAGATGTGTGAGTCTTATTTGATTAGGGTAAATAGCATTGTAACCAGATGCTTTGTGGTCTCCCCCAGTGTGGATATTACATTACTGTATACAGTATGCTCACTCAAACTTTCTTACACAAAGTTGCAACACTGTAAGAGGCTCTTTAGCTTGACTGTCCTTGAAGGTGAGCATGTTGGGGTGTTGGAGGGCCCCACTGTGGCCTGAAGTGGAACTGCGTGCCAATTATGTCTATTCCCAGTACTACAGCTGGTGTAGGGACCAGGTTTTTGACCTATGGTTTTGACAGGTGTCATAGTAATAATAGTAACCCTATGCTGTTACAGGCCACTATTCTTGAGCATTCCTCTGAGAGAACCATCCAAAGAATTTTAAGACTTTAAGCATAAAATTTTATTTGCAAAACAAACAAAACAAAACCAAAAAAGGATCAAAATAAAAATACAATACATTCTTAAAAGTTTTTCTACAAACAATTTCACAGAAATTACCTTGGAATGCCTATTCCTGTTTTAAATTTATATACTCATATACTCCGTGTTTTAATATTTTGTATTTAAATATTCCTGTCTCCATGGTAAATGATGTACAGTATAGACCTTGCTTTCATGAGAGGGTCAAAGAGAGCTTTAAACAATCATAGTCAAGAACCAATCAGTAGTGGCCGCCCATATATGTCCATGGGCGAGCCTTCCTGTCTGTTCCTGTCACAATAAGAGTAGCATTTAGGTAAACAGGAGCATTAGGCCTGGCCCGCAGCGAAACTACTCGGAGCAGGTGGCCTCTTGCAAGACTCCAGCAGCTGCCAGAATATCTCCCTCACACCCTCTATTTACCTCTCTCATATTCTCCCATCCCCAGAGCCTGGGCAACCCTAGTCCTCACTGACACACCCATCCATCCATCCATCCATCCATCCATTCGTCCATCCATCTGTCCATCCATCCGTCCATGCATCCATCCATCCATCCATCCATCCATCCACCCATCCTACTCTAGAGAGAATCATTTTCCTATGTACATATCCACTTATCTACAAGGTTGAGTACCAGAAATCTTCATTTTCTCTTCATGGCTGTCCCTTGCTGTCTCCTTGTCACAGCTTACATCATGTCTGTCTGTGCCCAAGCCCACATAAAAGGCACACATAAGTGAACTAGCGTAGCCTCTCTCCGTCCCACTCCGTCGTCATGGAGCCCCAGGGCTTCACTCAAACACTCTGGAATGACGCCTTTGTAAAGCAAAACCCAAACCAAACTCAGCTCCACACATGTTCGATTAATGGCATGAACGTACTGAAATCAAATCAAATATGATGACTCGCCCCCCTCTCCTAATACGGTCGGTTCTTGTTTAGTTCCAGTTGCAGTCAGCACACAAGGTTAGAGGTGTTCAGAGAACAGACCATCAGCAGGATCAGAGAAAGGGGAGGTGGGGGCTGTGTACCAATTCAGTGTTTAAGAAAGGGGGAAAAAATAGATTAGTGCTCCCGCCCCCTCCGAAATATTAGTGCATTTATGCATCCACACATCAGCGAAAAGGTTTAGCAATGTCAGCTTTTCAATAAGGGCAGCAGACCCACCCGGAGGACCTGAAAACAAAATCTACGTAAATAAATCAAGTAACTAGAGTGATGGCTAGCCTGACCGAGAACACAACAGCAGCAAGGCTACAAGGCTATATACATCGCTTCAACACATACAAACACCCGACTGACTCAAACAGAGAAACAAGGAGAGATAAGCCGACTGCAGGAGACAGAAAATCGAGTAAAGTAGATCAGAGCAGAGAATAATAGAACAGTGAAGAAAGAGACAGAGAGAGAGAGAGAGAGAGAGAGAGAGAGAGAGAGAGAGAGAGAGAGCAAGTAACAGAGAAGGAACAAGGTAGAGAGAGAAACAAAGAGAGAGAATCGAGACAGAAAGAGATGACGGTTTATGTATTTCACAAAGTTCTTTGTAACCAGATCCTTTGTGGTTGTGGAGCCGCAGTTGTGTCCAGTGTCCAGGTTCTCAGTGATGTCCACCTTGTCGAGCTGCCTCCAGAGACGCCCCGACGCAGTCGGCCCGGTCGCCGTAGTTACTGGACGTCCAGACCTCAGCTGCTAGGAGATGACCTACTGAGTGGTCACCCCCCAAACAGAGCTGCACCAGGACACCAGGGATCCTGGAGACACTCAGATACTCTGTTCTTAGCCCAATGCAGAGGGAGAGAAAACACACTGTGGTACAAACACTCTAGTTTTCTGGCACGTGCACACACACGTACACACACACACACACACACACGCACGTACGCACAAAACTCACACACCATTTGTGACCCTACGTTTGTTTCCTCTCCAGGGCGTTGTATAAAATCTTAGGTCGGTCCGGCCCCTCAGTAGGAAAAGGCGTTTTCTCCCAAACAAACCATCATGACCACCATGACTCTGCGTGGACAAGGTTCAGGCACCAGTGTTCAGACTCCCAACCCGAGACCATCCCCGGGAACGTGAGGGGGGGCCTCGGACAGACGGAAAAAGGCGTCCCTGAAAGGTGCCTGTCTCAAAGGTTGAGTCAAGCAGCGAGGGAGCTCCTTCAGGTCTCTCTCTCACACACACACAGTGGAGCTGGAGCAAAATGAGTGGGTCCTCCTGGCCCACGGAGGGCGCTATCCCTTGGGAGTCTTCTTGTTCTGGGTGTTCCACATGCCACGTTTAGAGTGGTAGTAGTGGAAGAAGTTCCTTAGTCGGAGTCTCTCCACCTCTAGACCATTCTGCAGCACCCTGAAAGAAAGAGAGAGAGAGGGAGAAGCAGAGAGAGAGAGATTGAATGGTCAGGAGAAAGACGATGATTCAGCAGACCTTTATCCACCAAATGCACGAACATGGCATGTTATGTGACAACAAATACAGAGACCCTAGATGTGGTCTCCCATTGAGACGGTTGCTGGGTTACCTGTCCAGTAGCTCCCAGTCCTCCCCGCCCCAGCGGTCCTTGAACTCCTCCGTGTTCATCCCTCCAATCTTGTCAAAGTCGGACTTATAGATGCCAAAAAGGCCGAAGCCGTTAACCTCCCAGTAACCTGAGCCATGAAACAGAGGTGGACAAAGACACAGACTTCAGCAAAAGAAGAGTGTGTACAATATGTGTGTGTGTGTACAGTATAAGTGTAGTTGCGCGCGTGTGTGTAACTGTGTGCATATGTGTGTATTTGTGTGTGTGTATTTGTTTCTGTGTGTGTGACTGTGTGTGTATGTGAGAGTGTCTGTGTGTATAGTGTGTGTGTGTACAGTACGTGTGTGTGTGTGTGTGTGTGTGTGTGTACCGTCGGGCTCCAGGGGGGAGCTGCCACAGCCCAGTCTCATGACGATGGGGGCGAAGGCCAGACGCCCCTCCACACAGTGCTTTCTGATGCTCTCCAGGATGTTGGAGGGGAAATGGATGTGCAGGTCACACAGGAACACGATGCTGTGGTTGTCCTGACAACACACACACACACACAACACACAAACACGTTCAACTCTGAATGGGATCAATGGTTTAAATCACTCGGTCGATTGGCACTCTGGCACTCCTATTTGTCTGTTTGCCCGTATGCGTGTGGGCCTGTGTGTCTTTCTGATGAGAGGAAGAGAGGGGAAGGATAACTATCAGAGAGCCGTCGTCCTCATCTACTCACAGCAGCCAAAGGTCGTATGTGTGTGAGTCTGTGCGTTCGTGTGAGTCTGTGCGTTCGTGTGAGACTCCTCAGCAGCCCCTCCTCCACTCCCAGCAGCAGTAGGTCATCCCCATGTGAGTGACACCACGCCATCCCCATCAGACAGACCCACACTCAGACTCCAGATTACTGTCTGCCACAATCCTTCCCGCACCGCAGTGTGTGTGTGTGTGTGTGTGTTTGTGTGCTTGTTTGTGTGCGTGTGTGAGTGTGCGAGGACAGATAAAGAAAGTATACCGCATGTGGCAGCTATGACATCCATAATGACAGTCAAAAGTCAAATGACAGGAGACTGTCACTGGCTCCACAAAGCTCCAGCACATTAGACAGTCAGAGATGAATAATTCATGCCCTGTCTGTGCATAAGCCTCTGGTGGCAGTGGACGGGTGTCAACGAGAGCTCAGTGCCAGTAACAATGTTTGGGTAAAAACATGGTCGGCTCCCTGTATCGGTTGTCGTACCTCTATTGTGTCCACTCCAATCTGTAGACCAGCCGAACGCTCAAAGTTCCCCTCTCTCCTCAGATACTCGTACCTGGCGCGCGCACACACACACAGAAACATACAAACACAGTTGTTGTGACTATGACATCTGGGCAAGGACTTCATACACATGCACACACACGCACACACACACACACACCTGGGTACAGTGCTGTCTCTCAGGGCCTGCTCTACATCCATGTCTTCGCTCTCAAAGTCGACAACGATGATGCTGAAGTTGTCGTCCTTGGTCTCGCGGTGGAGGTCCTCCATGTCCGAGATGAACTGCTGCACCCAGCGAGCCTGGTTCTTTACTGGAGAGAGGGAGGGAGGGAGGGATGAGGAGAGGAGGGGGAGGAGGGATGCAGAGGGGAGAGACGGGCATGGAGGGGAAAAAGAGTGGAGTGGTAGAGAGATGGAAGGAAGGAGAGAGTGGCGGTAGAGCGAGGGAACAAGGGAGAGAGTGGAGTGGGAGAGTACAGGGAGAAAGCGAGACATGAAGGGCACAGGAAAAGGCGAGGGAGAGGGGGCAAAGGGAGGAGAGCAGGAGAGAGAGGGGAACGATCAGCAAGGCTGCTGCCGACCTACTGCTGAAGGTTGACAGGATCTCTGGTGCTGCTCTGCATCACAATGACTGTTGTACCAGCAGCGACTAACACACTCCTCCCGCCAACACCCCGAGTCTCCTCTCACCCCTCTCACCCCTCACCCACCTGGCACCACAAAGTGCACCATCACATCCCTCCTCCACTGCAACATGACAGGCTGGCAGAGCAGGGGCTTGGCGTAGGCCGTGCCCCAGGGGGTGGCCCCGGGCTGGGCAGGGGCCCGGGTGGAGGCAGGGGGTGCCTGGGTGGTGAGTCCGGACGGAGGCGAGGCGGGGGCCACGTCGGTGTTCTCCAGGCTGTCGTCGCCCAGACGCCCGCGGTGCAGCAGGAGGTAGATGTACTCGGACAGACGCACCACGCTGCGCCCGCGCTCCATCAGCTCCAGCTCCACCAGGTAGCGGTTCCCCCGCGCCGAGTCTCGCCGCTTCTCCACGTTGATGATGCGGAGCAGGGTGTAGATTCTGGGGGGGGGACGGGAACAAACACACACACGCGGCAAAACTCAGTCGTGATTTCACAGTTAATGGACTGGTTTTATGGTCTGAATAGGCCATTATGCAGTTTTTATGGTTGCGAAACGTCTAATAGCACCTCTCAACTGAGTTTTATCTCTCGTTCTCTTTTTCGGAATCCCCCCGCCCCCCCCGCCCATCTCACCCTCCGTTGCGCTCGTTCAGTTTCTCCATGTACTGTGCCAGCACGTCCACCACCTCGCTCTCCGCCAGCTGCAGGTTCCCCGACACGTTGCAGCGCAGGTCGTTCCAGTCGGAGCGCAGCAGCTCAAAGTCCATGGGGTTAACGGAGAAGGTCCTCTGCCAGTTGATGCTCTCCTCCGCCCAGCCCGGGCGAGCCTCCGCCTCCTCGTAGCTGTAGTCCGACACCCCGCCCTCCTCCGGCTCGCGCTCCTGCTCCGGGTCCGTGTTGGAGCGGTTTGGGTCGGGTTCCATGTCCGGGTCAGCATCGGGGTTGGGGTCGGGGTCAGGGTCAGGGTCTGGGTTGGGGTCAGAGTCGTGGGGGTGGAGGTTGGGGTCGGGTTCAGCTTTCTGCTCGGACTCTGTGATCTCAGAGGTTCTGAGGTAGGAGGTGACCCTGGTCTCCACATGGAGGACGTTGTCTGAGGAGTTGAAGCCTGGATGGGTGGCCGGGGGGTCTCTGTGTGGGAGCAAGGGGGCCACAGTACCTCCTATGTCGGGCAGAGCAGCGATATCATCAGCCTCTCTGCCTGGAGGCTGGAGCTCTGCCCTCCTCCTCTCACTGCCCGGGGGTCTCACTGCTGCCGCCCTGCTGGCCGCCCGCTCCACCACACCCTGCCTGCTGGAGTTGTGACTGGGAGACTTGCCCTCTCTCGTGGGGGGTTTGGGCCAGAGCTGGGGGGCACTCACCAGGCCCCTTCCCCCTGCCCCTCCTGGCCCTGCCCTGGGTCTGGAGCTGAGGTTGACCAGCCTGGTAGTCTTACCGTGCTGGTAGAGGAAAACTCCGGGAAAGACTTCTCTAGGGTGTCTCGACACCAGACCCCTCCTCTCCCGCTCCCTCTCTCTCCTCTCCTCCCTCTCCTTCTCCCTCTCCTTGGCAGGGCGCGGCCTGGTGATGTAGATCTTGTTCTCGTCCTTCTTCTCCTTGTTGTTGCCAGGGGCTGCGTTGTTGTTGTTGCTGCCGCCACGGAGACGGGTATTCCCGTGGGCGGAGTTGCTGAGGATCTGCTTGGCGCGGCTGGCGAGGGCGGAGAGAGAGTTCTTTTGGGGGAACAGCAGGGCGGACTTGCTTAGTTTGGGAGGGGTCTCCGCGCCCCCCCTCCTGCCAGGGCCGAGTTCTGAGGGCCCCGTTCGGATCCAGGAGAGCGAGCGTCCCCGCACCAGGCTGTCCGTCTGCGGGGGCAGGGCCTCCTCTGGCAGGGCCTCCTCTGGCCCCTCACTGTCCCCGTCGGGGGCCCCGGCCTTCCTGGAGGCGCGGGACCCCCTCCGCCTTCGCCTCTCCTCCTCCGCCTGTCCGTCTCTCGGGGGGAAGTGTCGTCTCTCCCTGCGGACCACCACGCGGTTGACCTCCTCGCCCTCCCCCCCGCGCTCCGGGGCGGTGGGGTCCGAGAGGCGGGCGGGGGTCCTGGAGGTGTGGCTGGTCTGGCTTGGGCGGGACGTCCTCTTGGGGGGCTGGGTGCCCACGATCTCAGCCTCGTCCTCTGGATCCACCCCTTCCTCCTCTTCCAGGAAATCTGTTGCGGAAAAGGCCAAGGGGGACACATTCTTTGGTTCTGACCGCAAACACTTTAAAGCGTGGGAGTGCGTGCACGGTCGTGTGCGTGTGTGGATGCGTGTGTGGCTGTTGTCCCTTGCCGCTCACCATCTGGGTTGGGGAAGAAGAAAGGCCTGTCGTCGTCGTCCTCATCCATCTTCATGTACTTGTAGAAACCAAACCTGTCACGCAGAGAAGGACAGCGGAACACTGGAGATGAGCAAACACACTCACACACTCACTCACACACACACTTTTCTCTCGTAGTCTCCCCTCCCTCTCTCTATCTCTCCGTCCTCATAGACAGATTTCACCAGGGCAGCAGATAGGTCCTTACTTCTCCAGGTAGATGGGCGACTCCCTGTAGAAGCACTTGTTCTCCCTCTCCATGTGAGTGAGGCGGGTGAAGTCGTTGGGATACACGAAGGAAAGGTACACCTGAGGGAAATAAGGCAGACGTGATCACAAATGGGTTTTCCTATGCGGTTTGGATGGTGTAATGACGTATACTGGTCTATAGGGGGCAGCAACATTCAACTTCCACTGGTGGTGGTTGAGGGGCTGTGGTCTGCAGCTGAACACAGCACAGGAGAGGAAGAGAGAATAGACTCTGGAGGACCGAGGCTTTCCTCTCATCTGTTCCCCTTCCAGACGATTTGAATATGCAGACTGGTTAATGTGCTGCTTTGAGCAGAGTGGAGGGTCAGGAGCTCTGAGAGACGGCACTTTTAATGACCTTGCAGGGGCCAAATGTTAATGAGAAACCCCTATTAACCTTTTACCACACACGCATGTACGCTTCAAACATACGCACACACACCATCTCTCCCTCTCTCTCTCTCTCTCTCTCTCTCTCTCTCTTTATGCCATATGTCCAGAGTCCCAGAGGGAAGGAGCTGAGGGGGTCAGTCACTCACAAACTGCAGGCCCTGGTATCTGGCGATGGGGAAGTCTTTGACCACATAGGTGGGGGAGTAGAGACAGGCCGGTAGCACGTTCTGCAGACGAGAGGCCTCGATCATGGGGGCTGGAAAAAGGGAAGGGGGGGGAAAAGTGATGGGAAGTAAGAACTTGAAAAACTGCACCTTGAAAATAAGAATTTTGTTCTTAATTTGCTTGCCTGGGTAAATAAAGGTTAAAAATAAATAAAAAATAAAAAGAATGTGTGATAAACTAGATTAGACTAGACAAGACCGGACTAGACTGGGAGACAGACACTCACTGCTGTAAAAGGTGTCTCTGGGGTCTGGCTTCAGCATGTCAGCTCCATGCTGACTGGCAGGGCCGTGACCTGGGTCTCGACCCTGGCCTGGACTGTGAGCCTGGCCCCGGCCTCCCACCTGACCCTGGTCCTGACCCTGGTCTCTGGGTGGTCGAATGTGACTGGCCAGAGTCTGGGGTATGTGATCCACACCGTTCATCTTCAGGCTCGACTCGTCTGGAGCACGCATCCAAACACAAACGCACACGCAGAGACACGCAAACAAAGACACACACAAAAATGGTCACACGAATGTGTTGATTATCCTCCAGACACCTGAACTTTAGATAACAGAGCTTCGGATAACAACCCACAACTCCTTTACCTGGGGAGGAGAGGAGAGAGGAGAAGAGAGGGGAGTTATAATTACACCAATCGATTGGTGGAAGGAAGGAGGGAGAGCCTGTGATTTATGGGGTGTCAACCGCAAGGCCTGATGGAAGAAATACTTCATAATTAACGGAGGGGCCAGGATCCCTCTTCTCCCAGGAAGGAAGAGTAGCTCAGGGCTGTGCTGCGTTAGAGCCCCTCCCCCTGGGGGTGGGTACGTCCGCCTGACTGGGTGGAAGTTCCTGACTGAGAGGGAGGAGCCAGGCAGGGTGGGCGTGTCTCCAGCCAGAGTGAGGGGATGGTGGGGAGATGTGTGTGTAGCGACCCTGGACTGGTGATGATGGGCACTGGGCAGGGTGGACGCTGCGCATGTGTAAGTGTGTGTTTGGGTGTGATTACTGTAACAGCTGTTATGTTACTAAAGAAGCGTGACCCTTAGTGGTGGGAAAATCGGACAGTGTATTACATTTGCAACACGCACACTGTGTAAAAGGACACCCTGCACCAGACCAGCAGTGGGTATCCTAGCAACCTTCTTCATTTCCATGAGATTCTTTTACAAAGCTAAGTAATGAGTATGAGGTCATATATTCATAATGGAAGAATCGAATCCCAAAGGAAGTAGTAAATAAGAGCGATGACAAGCATAGAAACGTCAACAATGCATGAAAAATATGCAGACAATTAGGTCTGTTTTCCAATGGACGTCTGGTGGAGCATTGGGATCATATTTTATTCTAATCTAATTGGGTACAGTGCAGTTGTCATGGATGAGTTCTTGCAATTGATCTCGATCTGAACATGAGCATATTAAAGTCTGCACTGCCATGGAAATGTAAAAATGCCTTCTCTTTGTTTCAAAACGATGTATGTGCAATCAGGAAAGCTACCATATTCAGAGGGGTCGTTATGGTAACGCAGCTAAGACCCAGGGTGGGGGTAACACTGACTTCATACAAACTCCAAATAACCCCCATCCATCTCTCTCTCTCCACTTCAATCCATACAAGGACCAAATATCCATAACTGGGGTTGTGAAGCCACTGTACTTTTTACTGTCTTTGATCTTCGCCATTGATAACTTGATAAATGAGAGATTGTAAGTCGTTTCTGAAGCTTCTGCTGACCCTCAAAGGTCAGAGGTCAACATGACCCAGGAGGAGGAGCTTACTGCCTTTACAGTTTTTACCAATCGCTATGACGGTTTTTCCCATACCTTTAACAAGTTTTCTAAACTCTTAACGCACCAACCCACCCACCACACACAATTGGCAAAACTGTTAATTTCATGCTCAAAATCTCTCATTATAAACTAAACTCAAACACTTATCGTCATAACACAAAAATACACTAAACATGACACCATGTGTAGCAAACACTAACACACGTTCTCTTTTCACACTAATATGTAGTCAATCATAGCACAATGTCATAAAAAACACTAACATCAGATGGAATTACAGAAACTGCATTCATCTATATGTGTCAGGTCTCACAGTATATGGACTATAGATTGTGTTTGCAATGCAGTTTCTTTTGAAGCCTCTCTACATTTTTGTTTTGTTGGGTTTAGTTATGAAATGCAATTTGTTTCTTTGCTGCAGAAATTCTGAACAAAAAATGAATGACCCATCTCAGAGTAGCTTTAGAGAATGTACGTTTACTGTATTGAAAAAAAGAAGACAGAAACATAATTGCTTCAGTAAAGGCTTCATTTGCAACAGGACAATACTGCAATACAGTAAATATGCGATATCCCTATAAGACCCGATCTACGTAAAATGTCAAAATCACCTTTAGCTCTCCAAAAAACACATTGTCTTGTCTTGCAATGCTATTGGATAAATTTGGTCTTTCGAAAAAAAGAAATGAGCAATTACAGTAAAGAGCTAAAGATGACATTGTAACTTTACAACAAGGGGTCTTACAGGGATATAGCTGCCATTTACAGTATTACCCTAGCCCTGGCCCTTCTCTGAGGGCCACCACACATTCTAACTCCTCTCCCTTGTCCCACTCCTCTCCCTTGTCCTGGTACTTGTCTTACCGTACTCTCCCTCGTGCAGCATTACTGTATTCTTACTTTCTTTGTGTTGCTCTATATTGTTCTTTTTCCACACAAGATTAGCCCAAAGAGGTCCTCGTTACTGTATACTATATGGCCATGCGATTGAAATAGGTAACCTCAACACCTGAGTGTTTCCTAGTTGGGAATCAACTGTGATTTATAGTATTTGCATAACTTCAACCAGCTTTTTCTCAGTAGCAATGGAATACGTAAAATACAGAGGAAATATTTGTGTTTCAATTCACAATATGAACGGTTGTTCACTTTGACTTAGCCAATAAGTTAGGTTTTGAACATGATGTTATCTGTTTTGGCATACAGTGTGAAAGCAATAGTAAATTGAGCAGTAAAAATCGATTGTTTTGGTCTTGGTTGAGCTTGTGTGTAAAAGAAGTTTAGGCATTTGAAATTTGTGTTTACTCTATGCATTTTGTATCAAAGCAACAAGAAATGTGTTAATTGTATAGCCAACACAGACGGATGTTGTGCTAACTGTGTTAAGAGTTTAGGAAACGTGTTAAAGGTATGGCAAAAACCGTCATAGCGATTGGTAAAAACTGTATGGCCAGCTTACCAGTGTAAAGGGAGATGTAGGCGGAGTCAATGACCTCATACTTCAGACCAGGCAGGAACGGACGCCACTAAGAGAGAGAGAGGGAGATGAAAGGGGGGGGAGATAGAGAGAGCGGGAGATAGAGAAGGAGAGTGAGTGGCAGAGAGACAGGGGGGGGGAGAGAGAGAAAAAAAAGCCACCTTAAAGAACATGGTTTGTCTGGTCTGTGAAGAACCTGTACTGGTCAGTCAGGGTTAGAGTGACGTCCTGCCTGCTTCGACCACTCAGTAACATCGATCCTGACAACACCACTGCTGACCGTGAGAGGGAGAGAGAAGACGAGGGGTCGAGGAGGACAGGACGGAGAACAGACAGGGAATAAGAGGAGGAGACTGGAGAGGAACAGAGAGATGAACTCGGGACGGTGAGAGAGGGCTTGAAGGAGAGAGAACACAGGGGGATAAGTCCGGGTGATTGGAATGAATCAGAGGCTTCAGGAACAGCGAGAGACCAAAGAGAGACGGGCTACAATTCCTTTAAAGAGATTCTGCAATTACCAAGTCACTTCTACTTACTCGCACTGTAATCATAGGAGACAGGTCATTTTCCACTGAGGGAACAGGAAACACAAATATACAACCTGCTCATACGCTGACAAACACACACACACACACACTGACACACACAGACAAACACACGGTCACACGCACGCACAGACACACGCACATTCTGTTTATTCTGTTAAACAGAATCAAATACATGTTTGTATGTTGACTGATTAGTTTTGGGAAAAACACACAGAGACACACACAGACACACAGCGTGGAGTGCTGTACAGCAGGGCACACACGACAGTAGCATTCAGCTAGTGTGTGTGTCTCTCGTCAAGGTCGAGTCTGCTTGTCCTGCCTTTCGGGGATCAATGGAGCTCGGCGCCCGAGCTCTCTGAGAACAGGCCAGGAGACACACACACGTACACACACAAACACACACTGCACGACAGCACACACACTCAGTCGAGCAATCACAACACATTAGAAGACGTGTAAATCATGTCAGTGGTACCGCGGTACACAGGGCCCGCATTCCCATGTAAAAGCGTGTAACCTCACTGTGACATTGACACATGCATGGTAACATGTCAGACCAAAGCTCTTTGATGTGACAGGCTGCAGCAAATGACTATTACGTAACATTCACGACAGCTGATCAAACCTGTGAACAGTATACCGGTAAACCCTTCTAAAGGGCACCCCAGGGGTATATGCTCAGAACAGGTATAAACCACCCACGTTTGGCGTGTATATGTGTGCATGGGTTAGGGTTACATACTATATGTATTTGGATGTCTGTGTATGTGTGTGTCTATTTGGGTGACTGTATGTGTGTCTATGTGTGCTTGTCTATGTCTGTGTGTGTGTGAATGTCTATGTGTGTGTTTGTGTGTGCTTGTCTATGTCTGTGTGTGTGTGAATGTCTATGTGTGTGTGTGTGTGTGTGCTTGTCGATGTCTGTGTTGCCAGACTCTGGAGGATGGACCGGGGGCCTGCTTACTGGCCCAGTAAGTTCAACAGAGAGGAAAGAAAATCAATATCTGAGGGGAAATAATCAAAAGTAACACTTGCTGAGCAAAATGGCGCCCGGCCGCCAGGGGTGTTTCATCATGTTTCATCAGGCCCCCGTCCGCCCCGGTGACATGTGCGCTTCTGATGTTGTTTGGGCTCTGCAGAACGAGCGTGTGATTGTGTGTGTACCATCCTCTCAGCAGCAGCAAGCCTGGTTTCGCACTCACAGCCACACACACAAATCTGCACGGACACAGACCAACGCACACGCAGACAGATGCACACAGAGGAACACATGGTCGTTCTCTCAGACCGCCTTTCTCTTCACTGCGTTTCTCGCTCCGATGTTGTTTTCTCTCTCTCTCTCTCTCTCTCTCTCTCTCTCTCTCTCTCTCTCTCTCTCTCTCCCTCCCTCCCTCTCTCCTCCGCTCCCTCGCTCCCATTGTCTGCTCAAAAGCCAGAGGCAGAAGAGGAGATGAAGAGTTGTTAGCATCACAGAATAGACACCATAATGAAAACTCTAATATAAGAGTGTCTAACTGTCTTAGAATGATCGGCATTCAGCTTTTAAAAGCAATACTAAACACTAAGCACACCAGCTCTACCAGGCCCTATTAGATAAACAGTAGGAAGAAAACCTTTTTATTTGCGTATTCGTACTTTGAGCAGTTTATCTTTCTCTCTCTTTAGATCTCTCTCTCGCTCTTTCTCTCTCCCTTAATCGATGTTTCTCTTTCTTTATCTCTTTCTCACCACTCCTTATCTAAACCTTTTCCTCTGTCTATCTTCCTATCTCTCCCTATTTCTCTCTGTCTTTCTATTCCTCTCTATCTCTCTCACATCACCTGGCTCCAACTCCGTGCTCTAATTGGGATGGTGGCAGAGGCCTGTGGCAGAAAGAACAGGAGAACAAGACAGATGTGTCCAGTCCTGCGGGAGGACCACACAGGACTACTCCAATACTCTGTTAAACCAGTCCAAGAGAGAGAGGTAGAGAGAGAGAGGAGAGAGAGAGAGAGAGAGAGAGAGAGAGAGAGCGAGAGAGGAGAGAGAGAGAGAGAGAGAGGAGAGACGAGAGAGCAGAGGAGAGAGAGAGAGCGAGAGAGAGAGAGAGGAGTGAGAGAGAGAGGGAGGAGAGAGAGAGAGAGAGAGAGAGAGAGAGACAGATCAAGTGACAGTGACCGAGAAGGTGAGGGAGTTAAACGATGAGTTTCACTGTGCATATGAAAACAGTAATGATGTGCCCATCCTTTTCATTTTAACTGACAAAACAACACATAGCCAGGGGAATATTACAAACCAGATTTCCCCCAAATACACCCATGACATGGCAACAAGTTCCTGGGGTAACTGGGGGAAGAGGGAATGATATTCGAGGGGAAGTGGGGTACAGGGTTTGACTTAGTTTCTGTGATTAATTATACATTCAGGCAAAGTGTTTCAGACGAAGTGTTTTGGTCTGACAAATGAGCTCAATATCCATAGCACTCACTGGAGCGTAGTCAGTCTGTTTGCAGAGACAACCAGTACTGGGGTGGTGCTTACACAACCAGAACAGTCTGGTATCAAAACGCTTTGAAAGCTGTGACACACCAAAGACTGTGAAATCTACCACAGTACATTGCAAGCACGGAAATGCAAGAACATACATTCACATGTCAAAGGACTGAGACAGAAACATGAGATGGATGTGAAAGGCATTGTGTAAGATGAGGTCATGGGTGAGGTGTGTGCTATACACTTTGGAAACGCTAGTTTTACTACTATGTCATGTAATAAAACTCACAGACTGCACCCCAAACATGACCAGAGATCAAGCTAAAACCAGGCATATTACAGCTTCACAACCATAAATAAACCAGCAGACAGGACTGAACCAGCCGCAACATAAAAATCTTTCAATTTTTTACAGCTACCAGGTGCTGGGCAGAATAGAGCGGGGCTGTAAAACACCAAGGGCCAAACACATAACCTACATAAGACATGCTAAATAAGGGCTTACAAAATAAATCTGTACTGTTCCAACTTCAATGTGAGCTGAATGTGTATAAGATAGGGCTAACATGAGGGGCAGGCTGCCCGCTAGCCTAGCCTGGCGCTCTGAGGGAGGTGGAGATGGAGGGATTAGAACGCCATGGCGACAGGGAGACAGCACGGCTCCCATGACAGGCAGCTAGCGCCAAAGCTAAAGCGACAACGACACCCCGCGTGCGGGGGGACACGGGCTCTCAGGGGCACCGAACACGGTGGGACGTGTCCAATGAGATCTCCACAGATGGAGGGAGCAGGGTGGGGGAGGTGAGGAGGAGGGTAATGGAGAGAGAGATGAGAGAAGGGGGAAGAAAAGAAGGAGGAGCGGAGTGGGTGGAAAAGAGAAAGAAGAAAAGTATAGTCAAGGAAATGTCAGTGGAGCTGATAGTTTGGGTGTGAGATACAAAAGGAAATGAAGAGAAGCCGATAAAGAGGTCCTGTGATTGGGACTGAGCCTGTGAAGCAGTCCAAGTAGCTACATGAAGGAGATAAAGCCTAAAGGAGAGAAACAGGTTCACGCAGAAAACACATCGTTCGGGTTCACTAGTTCACTAACATATCTCAGCTGTGTGGTGGGGAGAGAGAGAGAGAGAGAGATGAGAGTAGAGAGAGAGAGAGAGAGAGAACATGTACTAATTGGTGGAGGACTTCTTGAAGTAGCCAAATGGGAGTGATAAAGCAAGCAGCCCATTAAAACCAAACATGTAAATCCCAGACCTCTCGCTCTCCATAAACGTAGCAGGACTAATTAAGGTCTGGCTTCTTCTCTCTCTCCTCCACCGGTCACCGTTTCACAACGAACACCTTCCTCCTCCCAGTCATGGTGGGGAGGGGGGCCTTCAACAAATCTTTCATGTTTGTTATGGATGTTTATGTAATGATTCCCAACTGTTCTCACAGTTTGATCTATTTTAAAACGTGAAAAAAAGATTTTTAACAGAGCTGAAAGGAAGATGGGATGTCACCCTAGAATGTGTTGAGTATACCTGGGGCGTGTGTGTGCGTGTGCCATTGTTTTAAGTCATTCCTTCATGAACCACCACAGATGTAGTCCTATCTTCCTCTCTCTGTGAAGGTCCCTATCCTACCTAGAGACAGAGTACTCTAACCCTGCCCTACCAAAGTATCCACTTCAGATGACCTGAAACTAAATTCTCTCTTTCCCTACGTCTCTCTCTCTCTCTCTCGCTCTCTCTCCTCTCTTTTTCCATCTCTCTCTCTCTCCATGTGCAGTCTCCAGAGGACCTGTACATCTTTTGTGCAGGCCAGCAAGCTGTTTGGGAAGAAAGACCAGTGGATCTATGCTATCTCTTCCCCAACAAACAGAAGTGTGCTTCTGCCAGATTTATCTAGGCTGAGGGCTAGTGGTGAGACAGGCCAGTCACACTAAATCTGCTGCCTCTGTCAAGGTGTGAAATGTATGCAGCTATTAAATCACAAGCAAGGGCCTTGCTAAGACAGTGTGACCGAGAACACACACACACACACAAACACACGCGCGCACAGCCGCACACACACACACACACAGTTGATTTGCAGTGTAGCTTTGTCCCTTTTCATTAATTTATTTATCACAGTTGAAACTAACTCTAATGGCTTTTAAGGCAGTTTTTCTCCCTCTCTCTTCTCCTGGCGTGTCGTGGGAGGAGGGTAATGCCCATGTGATGTGCTATCTTTGTCGACATCATCACAATGTCAACACTTCAGAAAGGCTTGTGAGATTACGACGTACAACATCAAATGAAAGCTTTGCTCAGTTCCATTGACCAGATTTGTATCTCCCTCAGTCTTGTTTATTCACTTCTCTCCCCGCCTCTCTTCCCGACTCGACGCTCTTCTCCTCTCCCCTTCTTTTTTCCTCCTTCCTCCCCTCTCATCTCTCTTCTCCTCCTCGCCTCCTCCTCTCTCACACAGGTCTTTGTCTCGACAGAAAGCCGTCCAGCTGTGTCTGAGAAACCCCAGAAACCTGTCATTACTAAACAAGTGTGGAGGCGCACACAAGCCAACACACAAACACACACACATACACACACCCACACACTCATTCATACACAAAACACACAGCACACCAGCCACTCCTCCCCCCCCTTCGTGCATTCGAGATTGTCACATTGTCACGCTGCAAAAGGAAACATCACATGAGCCACAGAGCAGGGTGTCAGTTATGCCTTTACAGCGCCATAGCAACAGGGAGCGCACCTGGGTCTGAATGGAGGCAGAGGAGAAGCTGCAAGAGGGAAAGAGGGTGGAGAGGAGCAATAAGAGAGAGACAAAGAGAGGGGGCAAAATGACATACAGAGGGCGAGACGGTGTGTGTGTGAGAGAGAGAGAGAGAGAGAGAGAGAGAGAGAGAGAGGAGAGAGAGAGAGAGAGAGGAGGGAAGGAAGGTAGACAGCAATAACGGGAGACAGAAGGAAGGAAAACACAAGGCTACTGGAGAGGTAGAGAGGGACTAGAGAGGTAATGAGAGAGAGATACAAGAAAGAAAGAAAGAAAGAAAGAAAGAGACAGAGGGAGAGATCCGTAGAGTGAATAGTATATCTGGAGCCTGTAGCTCATTCCACAGAAACACCACCACATCCCTTATTCACATCAGTGCCCTCACAAACACACACTCACAAACACACACTCACAAACACGCACACACAAATACACATATCATAGAGCTCAATACTGATTAATAGTACCTCAGATACAGCACCAACAAGCACAGAACATACAACAGAAAAAGAACATAGAGATGGAAGGCTGAGGGAGGAAGAAAGGAGAGAAAAGCAAAGAATAATGATGATGTAGCCGAGGAAAGGAGACGGATGGCTTGAATACAACAAAGACGGTTTAAAGTCCTGAACTAACCAGACCAGAGACGCGGTCACCACGCTATGACATCACAACAGGACCTTTGATCTTTCATTGGCTGAGGCCATGACCAGATGACCGCATGGAGATAGAAACAACATGGAGGAGAGCAGGGTGTGGAGACAGGGGAGGAGAGGAGGGGGGGTTGGAAGGTAGAGGAGTAGCTGGAGCTACAGTCTGGCAGTTACTAGTCTGGCAGCTCACCACTCTGGTTGAAAGCTCTGGGCGGCAGTCCACCTCAAATATAGGGCATTTTCCTGCTTCGCTCTCTTCCCTCCGACAAAACACCTGGTGTGAGTAGCAAGCCCCTCCCTCTAGTGTTACCCACCCCCCCCCACCCCCACCCCCCTCCGGTCATTTCAGGTCAGGTCCGGTCAGGTAAGGTCAAGTCAGGTCGGGTCAGGATCTGACGGGTCCACTTACCCCCACCTCCACGTGGTCTGAGCCCTTGTCATCCTGCTTGTGGAGAACTTCAAAGTAATAACGTCTGGACGAGATGAGGCTGGGGACAGACAGAGGAGGAGAGAGAGAGAGACAGAGAGAGAGAGAGAGAGAGAGAGAGAGAGAGAGAGAGAGAGAGAGAGAGAGAGAGAGAGAGACACAGAGAGAGAGAGAGAGTGAGATGGAGGAGAGAGGGATAAAGATTGGTTAGACAGGTCAACTGAGCTGGACCGAGACGTTTATCATTGCGATGGTGTGATCATAGCTGAATCTGCTAAGGTAAAAAGAAGACAGAAGCTATTACACTGACAACTGATCAACACAGGCCTCCACATACATATTGCAAATCAACCCCACAAACATACTCACGCCCACACACACACACACACACACAGTACATATTCATCCACCCACCCACCCACATACAGACACACATGCATGCACACACGGTCTACTTCCCACTCAGTGATGAAGCAGGGTCCTAATCAAAAACACATCTTCTCTAATAAGTCCACATCTGCTGCGGGGAATGGCACAGAACAACACCACAGCATTGCTCCACACTTCATTAGCTCTGTGTGTGAGTGTGCTTGCATGAGTGGGCATGGATACTCGTGTGGTGTGTGTGTGTGTGTGTGTGGGTGGGTGTGAGTGTGGTATGTGGTGTGTGTGTGATAAAAAGGTCTTGGGAGAACCCCTTTGAAATAACCATAATCAGGATAATGATGGCCATGTTTACTCGGATTTCGTAATTGCTAAACAACACTGGCCCTACTGAGCATGGAAAGTCCTCACTTATCATACAGTTTGTGTTTTATTAACAGAGATCTTCTGTTTTTCATCTTCCTCTCCTTCTCTCTGTGAAGTTTCCCTCCCCTCATCTGTGTTCCCTCCCAGAAGGAGAACAAAACGAGATCCTGTTTGAACCTTTATCTACAGAAAACCCTGAATTGAAAACTCATTAAAACAAAAAAAGAAACACGCTTCTGAATATTCTGGAAGAGATTGAGGTTGAAGGTGTGGTTTTAACACGGGATGGCGAACGTATGACAGTGATCCATCAACCAAACATGCAGGTCTTGATGCAGACGTGTGTGGAAGATCACTACAATGGAGGCTGGTGTTGGAGATCCACCAGCGGCCGCCATGTTGGGAGAGCAGAATGCTTGCTAGAGGGAGATGGTCACATGGCCATGCACAGGAACACAAACACCCTGCTTCGCACGGTCGGGCACCCGGGGTTCCGTATCCCATAATGGTCTCATGTCAAGGTTCTCAGAGATCAGTTACTTGTCAGGCTTAATCTGGTGCCGTCTGAGAGGATAATCAAATCCCTGTCCTGCTAGTCTGGCCAGTGAGAACAGCAGGACAGTATGTACTCCAGAGATCTGATCCACCAGGGAAACAATAACAGGGCAAAACAGAAGATATCACACCACATCCTGGTGCTGAAATAAGCCTCTGTTTATCGATCGGTACCCACGCACGCACGCACGCTTCGCTGGCTGGTACCTCAGCGCCTTCATGCTGGCTCGCTCCACACGGACCTGCAGAAAAACAGCCTTCCTACACTTCTGTCAGATAGGAGGGACAATAAAGGAGATTTACAGGCCGTCTTTTTAGGCTGGGTCTGGATGAACCCAAACCCAGGGACGGACAGATGTGTGTGAGAGTGTGTGTGTGTGTGTGTGTGTGTGTGAGGCCACACTAGACTCTGAAGTGCGCCGTGCGTGAGGTGAAGAAAGAGGGAGGGATGGGATGGAAGGAGAGAGCTAAACAGAAACAGAGGCAGAGAGAGGACAGCAGTAACAGGGCATGACGAGAGATAAAAGACGGAGAGGTGCTAGAGATGAGGAGCAGGCAGGGAAGAGAGAGAGAGAGAGAGAGAGAGAGAGATAGAGAGAGAGAGAGAGAGAGAGAGAGAGAGAGAGAGTACAAAGGTTTTCTTTTGCAGCAGTTTTACTCAGTGGTAATAAGATGATGAGTCATGTGGGAGAGAGTAAACGAGTGCCTAACAGTCTGACTAATGATGGTCTACGGTTCTTTCGTCTGTGACTCACCTGAGCAAAAGAGGGAAACGGTGGAACTTCACTAACTTCATACAATACACTCCACAGGGTGTATACACACCTCAAACATACGAACACACACACACGCGCACGCACACACCTCTGACACCCCCTTTGCGGGGGCTGAGGCTTATGCCTTCCCAGCATGCACTGGGAGTGCCAGACAGACAGACTAAGGAAGGGTACAAGCGGGACCCTGAGGTACAAACTCCCTCTCCTTTCTTCTCCCGCGCTCCCTCGTTTTTCCTTCCGTCTATTCTGCACTTCTCTCCCCCCGTTCTTTTCCATCCTTTGATTTTCACTTTCTATCCCAAATCCCCCTCATGAATGTACGTCTCTCCTCCTCTGCCTTTCATACGATGTCCCTCCTCCCCTCCCTCCGCCGTGCCCACAGGTGGAGTATAAATAAAAGACTCCATAGAGGGAGCAGGAGCACCCTCCTCGCTCACACACTAATGATACAAGTCTTTAGACCTGCCTGGGGAGGCTGAAGATTCTCTCTCTCTCTCTCTCTCTCTCTCTCTCTCTCTCTCTCTACTCTCTCTCTCTCTCTCTCTCTCTCTTCTCGTCCTCTCACTCCTTTCTCTACCTCGCCCTCCTCCTGTCTCCTTCCATCCGTCTCCCGTACACTCCCATAATCCATCTGAGAGCCATCCCGCTGCTCGCCCCCTCCAGCCTTGATAAATCCTCTCTTGTTCTGTCTCTCTCTCTCTCTCCTCACCCTATCTTCCTCTTCTCCATCCCTCTTTCTCCCCTTCATCTCTCATTATGCATTTCCTCCGCGGTACACATTTCTCTCCTCTATTGCTCTCCTCATCAATTTCCCCCAGTCCTGCCTCTCCTCATCCCACGCCTCTCGCCTTTCTCCATCCTATCTTTCTTCTCTCGCTTTCTCTCTCTCTGACTTTCTTTCTCCTCATCCCTTTCTCAAATGTTCTCTCTCCGGCTCTAGAAGTCAAATAGTGAATACACGCGCCTCAAGCTGCCCAAGAGGAGTGTCCTCTGCAAATCTCTCGACGAGCTAACAGTTCCAGCTCAAAAAGATCACGCTCTCTTTTCAGAAGGCTGAAAAGAGAAGGAATCGCTGTGTCCACCTACAAGATCAAAGGGGTCTTCAACAAGCTCAGTTAGAACGTGCAGTTCGTCACGCGTCAGTGCGTGTGAACCATCATTCATCCACACAATGACACATGAGAAAGGAATCTTCAGCCCACTGTAGCGGCAATATCTGCATACACTGAGTGACTCTACTGGTGCTCTGCTTCCGTCCGCCCTCCAAGCCCCCTGATGGACCACTTGAGGACCATGATCTGGCAGGTCAGTGATATTTGAGCCTAAGCTTCAATCAGAAGTCTTTCTGGTTGCCATCACAATCTTTCAAGAGCTCTTCACAGCTGCTGCTTATGGTCTGGCCTGCCCCCATCACTCCCACACACACAAAACATCACGCTTGAGGGCAAGCAGGCAGATTAGCCAACGCACACACCCGCACACACACCCACCCGCACATACACACACCCACACAGAAGCTTTATTGAAAGGCCGGGCCAATTACCTTGATGGGCGACAAGGTCGAGGGTTGACAGAGATTAGGCTGATTTAAAGATTCACACACACACACACACACACACACACACACAACCTCAGAGGGTGTTATGAGACGATGTGAGAGCCTCTCTTCATGAGTGAGGTGAGCGCTCCATCTGTATTCCTATGATGTCATCCCTAGCATCGCTGGATAAGCTGATGCTTCCTTCCCCCGTCTGGAGCCGGGCCAGCACTGTTTAAATGATTCAATTATAGATACCAGCCGATCTCATAGCTTCATAACTAGTCATTAAACAGCATTGTTGTTGAGAGGAGAGTTCACCCTCTGCCTACCTCTCTCCCTTAGTCCCTCACTCTGAAAAACACTGGATGTCCTTCGTAGAGGTTCTTTTGTCCATCCATTAGATATACTGGATACATACACGAGCAGAAAGACAGATACAAATGTGCAAACTCATCCACACAGACATAAATACACACATGGACACACATAGAACATACACACTCACACACGGTCCAGAAGGGTTGGTGCAAAGGCCATTCCCTCCTGTAGCTCGACAGGAAGCCGCAAAGGCCAACTGTAACATCAAACACCACCACGCGTCTGATCTCAATCTCCATCTCTCCCTCCGCAAATGTCAAAGGTCACCAGCGGCCATCTTCGATGACATTCACCATCACCTCTAAATGTGGACCTGTTACACCTCTCCTCCACGCTCACCTTCGCACTGAATGTTCCATTACAACATGCTCTACTACAGTACACTCTCTCAATCAATGAGACTCAGGCAGGAAGCAGACAGGCAGGCAGCCAGCATGTATGAAAGGATGGCAACTTGTTGAAAGATGGCAACCGTCACAAGATGGGTCGTTACAGTGATAGAGGTTTGCACCATGTGCAACAAGACACGCACCATGTGAACGACAACTTGCCATCCCATCACCATTTGCTCTCATCATTAACTGTTACCATGGTAACGACTGGCCAGGCACCACGGGGGGAGAGAATGCTGGGAATGGGTAGAACTATGCTGATAGTAAGTGACCCTTTCTTGCTGCCAGTGCTGCTCTATGAGGCCAGCAGGCTACAGCTCAAACCCCAAATTGAAATATTATTTTTTATTTCTTTAAATATAACATTTTAATATTTCCATGTCCTGTCTCCTGTACTACAGCTACTTCCTGTCCACCCTGTCCCAGAGACTTCCTGGTTCTACCTGCACAAGAGAAACGTCCTGTATACCTGAAGTACAGCCTGTCAGAGGACCAGCCCTCATTCCAAGCCCACCAAACCATGCTGGGAGAAACCACACAATGAAAATGATTAATGCCAATGAGAGCCTTCCCCGACCCTATTCCAGTCTTCCTCACCCTGCCTCCAAACAGAGACAGACTCCAACAATGGGAGAGAGAGAGAGAGAGAGCTCTGTGTGTAATGCTCCGAACATGCATCTACTGAGTGACTGACAAACTAATTGCTGTCACCACATGGCATTTCAATAAAGCCATCAGAAGCAGAGGCAGTTTTAAACAGTGCAGTGTTTAAGTGTGCACATGTGCGTGTGTGTAGACCAGGCTGTATGTGTTCTGACAGAGAGGAAGGCAGCTCTCTCCCAACAAAAACAACTTCCCTGGAGGAAGCAATTACATTACTGCCAGTACGGCACAGCAGGGCTTGGTCCCCCATATCACACACACGCGCACACACACACCATGCTCAGCAGCGACAAGCTTTACATTGAAATGTGTCTGAACGACACACACACGTTCGCAAAAACACACACCATTGTGTCTATTACGTACTGGAAATGCCCGAGAGTTGGTGTGTTAGCGTCTTTCTAAAACAAGAAAGGAATAAAACTAGCAGAAACATAAACTGTGTTTGCAAAAAACAAGGGCGCTGAGTTGAGCAATTATTTCAGAGAAGAAACTCAGAGATCGGACACTATGGGATGCGTCCAGTGCACTTTCAGGAGTGTGGACACCAATCTGTTCTTCCAGACCTTTCCTCCCTAGGCCTGTCCTCAGAAGCGGAGGGGAGGGGGGAGGTGGGGGGTGGGAGGTTCACATGAATAATACACACAAGTCAAATGCTTTTAACTGACCTTAGGGATCCTTGGAAAGAGAGATTGTGTATGTCTGTGTGTGTGTGGGTGGGTGTGTGTGTGTGTGTGTGTGTGTGGGTGTGTGTGTGTGTGTGTGTGGGTGTCTGTGTGTGTGTGTGTTCCTTCTTATCTTTACCCTCCATTCGGCTGTGGGAGAGGCTAGCTGTTCTTCTCCCCCCAGGCTCCTACTTCTAGCAGGTAGCCCACCTCAAGTGGATGTGAGTGAATGTGTGAGTATATGTGTGTATGTGTGTGTGCGTGTGTGTGCTTGTGCACAGGTGAGTGCGTGAGTGTGTGTAGGTGTGCGTGTGTATGCTAGTTGGTGCTAGAATATTCAGGAAACTGTGCACATATTCACTTAACCACAGGAAGAGTGAGTGAATTATTTATCAGGTAGAGAACGCAACAGTTAGATTTCTCCCACCTTGCACTGAGGAATAAACACAATCGCCACTCGCATCGTACTGTAGGAGATAGCATTCTGCTGAAATTAATATGCACTCACTCACTCTCTCTCACGCACGCACGCACGCTCGCACACAACACACGCTCACAGCCAGACAAAGCACACACACACCACCCATCTATCAAGTGTCTAGTCAGCACTCAAGCCGACCACTTCCTGTGGCGTGCGTGTTAAAAGCCACTTGTGGAGATCCTGTTTCGGCAGACAGAGGCAGAGGCCCCCGGCAGGCCTGACTCACGGATGAACCACAGCCGAACACTTCACAGGAAGCACTGGAACAAGCCAGCACTCCACGTGGAGTGTTGGAGTGGAGGGGTGCTTCAAAGAGGATGCTGGGAACAGAAGCACCTGCAGAGGCTGGAGGAGAACGCCTCCTAATCCACACAGGGACCAGCTGGACTACTGAGGCTGAAGCCATTTTCTGGTTAAATAGCACGACCAAAAGAAAGAGTGTGTGTGTGTGTGGGTGGGGTGCGTGTGTGTGTGTGCGTGCGTCTGAGGTACTTACTGTACAGACTTGGAGGACTGGGACCTAAACTTGTTGAACTCCCCAGGAGCTGTCCACTCCGTCCCGAGCTGCAACACACAGGAGAGAGAGACACCGTATGAGAGGGGACGGAGAGAGAACGAGACCGAGAGAATAGAAGAGAGGGAGAGAGAGGAGGAGAGAGACCCAGTATCAGAGGGGATGGAGAGAGGAAGAGATCAAGAGAAGAGGAGAGAGCAAGAGAGAGGAGGGGAGAGAGAGCGAGAGAGAAAGAGATATCAGTTGTGCCAGTAACATATTGCAACATGTTAGCAACATATCCCCAGACCCTGTGTTTTTCACAGCAGACTCATGCAGCTGAACAGCTGAACAGGGGGAGGAGGCTGGGGAGGGAGGTGAAAGCTGCTCTCCTCCCCCTGTCTCTCCTTCCCTCCCTCCCTCCCTCCATCCTCTCCCAGTCCTTCCTTCCTCCGCCCCCCTTCTTCCTCATTCCCACCGTCCCTCCTCCCTCCCTTTTCAATGGCTAACTGATGGATTCTGAGGAAAAATAAGGCGGCAGAGATCAAGAACAGAGGGTTAAAGAGCCCCAGGCCCGGCCTCCATCCACACCTCCCGCCCCCAGCCTCCTCCCCCAGCCTCCCCCTCACACTCCCAGCCCCAGCCTTTCCCTCACACCCCCAGCACCAGCCTCCCCCTCACACCCCACAGCCCCAGCCTCCCCCTCACACCCCCAGCCCCAGCCTCCCCCTCACACCCCCAGCCCCAGCCTCCCCCTCACATCCCCAGCCCCAGCCTCCCCCTCACACCCCCAGCCCCAGCCTCCCCCTCACACCCCCAGCCCCAGCTACTAATGAGAAGCCCTGCTGCCTCTGATCCCCTATAAAAGAATAAGGCCAGCAGCACAGCGGGCGTGCCTTAATTGTTTGTGTTGGCCATCTTTCTGTTTGGGAAGCCGCGAGGCTCATTGTTGCTGGAGCAACTGATCATGATGGCTCACAGTATGTTCCAGAACAGCTTCTGATTCAGTAAATCAGAGCTGGTTAACAAACAAAAAAATACACACACGCATACCAAAAATATGATAAACATGTAGGCTTGTCGACAATTTTCCATAGCTGTTACAATGACTTTCTTTCACATACACACACAAACACACCAAAGACTGACACCATACTCAGGGGCAACCCTTGCATTTAAATATGTCTGAACGAATGCAGCACCGCATCTTAGACTGTGTTTACTGGCATGGCAACAGAACGGCTGGGGTGTACACAGAAACTGACAAGCAAGCAGTGATGTTTGGCCAACACACACTGCTCTCCAGACCAAGTCAAACTCTGTCCAGGCTGTGTGTGTGTATAGGTGTTTGTATGTGCATGATTGTGTGTGTGTATGTGTATATGTCTGAGTGCCTACCTACATTCCTATATGTGTTCATATCGGTGTGGGATTACGTTTGTGTACGAGCGTGCATACGTGCGGGTGCATTTGTGTGTGTGTGTGTGTGTGTGTGTAGCGGAGTACACAGTGTACCAGTGTCCATTCACACCAAGCCCTCCTCATGGCGAAGCAGCAGTACATTTCCACAGCAACGTTTCCTGTTGAACCTTCACGTGCTCCGAGCCGGACGGGAGCCCTGAGGCCAGATGGACGAGCCACCTCACGCCTCAGTGGCCACATCACTCCTCTCTCCTCAACATAACCCTCCGCCCTGGCTCTACCCTCCTGCTGCATCACAGGATACGCATGCTGTTTGTTCTTTTGCATTCAATATCTGAGATTAGCCATCTGCAAAACAAGCAGTGCTAAAGATCAGAGATATGGTTACCACAACACACACACACAATATGAATCACATGCTCCAAGTTCGACTACGACCAAAGCAGCAGATATGATCAGTTGCTGTGAGATGTACACACACACACTCACACACACCTGCAAACACACGCACTGTTTCAGTGAGAGTTAAATTTAGAGGAGAATGAGTCACTGAGAAACAGAATGTTCTCAAGCGTGGGAGAGAGGACAATTAGTCTGAAAACAGGTGAGTGGCTGACTGTGAGCCTTGGAAATAGGCAGGGGGTGTTCCAGACTCACACACACACACACACACACAAGAACATGTCTACTTCACACACCAACACGAGACATGAAAACCATCATACCCACAAGTGCACACACCCAGTCAGATTTACACTTGCCCTCCTTCGAGCTGTTAGGTTGTCACATTGGCCCATCACCTGGGGAACAGAGAGGTTCCCACAGAACTGACACAGACAAACAAGCCTCTCTCTCTCTCTTTCATCCTGCTCCTCCTTCCTCCCCCATCCACCCACACTTTCCCTCTTTACCTCCTCAGTACCTGGATATCCGTCTTTCCATCTAGATCTCTCTGCGCTTCCCGCACACTCTTTCTCTGTCTCCCTCTCTCCCGCACACTCCTCGCTCTCTGTCTCCCTCTCTCCCGCACACCCTTTCTCTATGTCTCGCTCTCTCCCGCACACCCTTTCGCTCTGTGTCCCTCTCTCCCGCACACCCTTTCGCTCTCTGTCTCCCTCTCTTCCCGTACACCCTTTCGCTCTCTGTCTTTCTCGCTATCTCTCTTTCTCTGTGGTGTGAACTTTCACCTAACAGGGGATTACCTCGAGAAAACTCATTTCAGGTGCCTGCTGACCCTGAAGCACAGCAGAATGTCAGAGGGCCAGAGGAGCACAGATGCTACAGAGGCACAGAGATATTATTGGCCTTTTTTTCCCTCCATTTCTTTCTCTCCCTTCTTTTCCCTTTGTATTCCTAAAGTGCTCTCAGGTGTCTTTGAGGGGAGGAAGAGAGGGAGGGAGGATGAGAGAAAGAGCAAGCGTGATTGCCGAGGGTTCTTTTCTCCAGAGATGGAGGGATACGCCCTTCAATGGAATAGTTGAACACCAGTATGACCTCAACTAGGGATAGACATAAACACACACACACATACACCCCCCCCCCTTATGTTCTCTCTCTCTCTCTCTCTCTCTCTCTCTCTCTCTCCTCCACTCCACCACACACCACACAGTGTCAGGCCGTGTTTCTCTAGCTAAAGCGTGTAAAGGGAGGATGTGTCAACAGAGAACAGTATGACCAGGTAACCGCCCCCCCCCCTCCCACCCCC
The DNA here is from genome assembly GCA_903064625.1 of Mallotus villosus. Classification (NCBI taxonomy): domain Eukaryota; kingdom Metazoa; phylum Chordata; class Actinopteri; order Osmeriformes; family Salangidae; genus Mallotus; species Mallotus villosus. Next base: position 44,805 of record CAEFZP010002014.1, on the reverse strand, counting down.
CCAAGTCTGAGTATAGTCTACTCCTGTGTTCTGTCCTATTGATCACGCCTCCCTGACCCAATGTCTAGCCACTCAGGGTCCGAATTTCTATGTGTGTGAGTGTGTGTGTGAGAGTGTGTGTGTGTTTGTCAGTGAGAAGAAATTCTACCATTCTGCTAGACAGAATCAATACCACTCTGCTTTAAGTCACACAGCAGGGTTTACTCCAACTAGCCACACACACAAACACAAACACACACATACACACACAGGCCTATAACTGTGTGATACTTCCATGGCACTCTCCTTAATCAGACAGCCCTTGCTCCCCTGGGTGGGAGACCCTGCGGGACACAGCTAGCCCATCTGACTGAGGGAAATCTTATTACAGATTAGCTGTGGGCACACAATGAGATTAATGCCATGGACACACTCTGCCCTCTCTCTCTGCCCTCTCTCTTTCTCTCTCTCTCTCTCTGACTATCTCTCTCACACACACACGTACAAAGTGTGATTAATGTCACAGCGGGGTGATAGAGAGGGCTTCTATTACACAGATAAAGCCCCCTGATGGTCTGAGGTCTAATTGAGTGAAAGGCCAAATGGGAGATCAGTCCTGAACTAGGAGTTAGGAGCTAGAAACCAGGAGCAAGTTGGTAGAACTAGGAGCTACAGGAGGAACAGACGTAGAGGATCTCAAAGCCGGTATCACCATAGAAACCATGGAACGTTGCGGATTGCTGACTGTAATCCTTCTGATGCCCGTAAATTCCATGCACGGTATAGAGCTAAGTCATGGTAAGAATTAGTAGAGCTGAAACTGTTTGGATGTAGGCTAATTTGTTATATTTTCTTGATATATTCTCCACACCCCACCTACAGTAACGCTGCTGCTGATCTCATATAAATGAGCCCGAGGTAGGGAGAGAAGTCATTACTGAACTTGTGATACGAGTACAAGATCACTGACGTCTGATAACATCTGTGTTACTCAATCTCGCTGCTTGTAAGAGCAGAGAATAAATTATTGCTTGAGGGAACATTTGAACGATTTTATAATACGCTCTTTCATTTTAGTGATAAAAACCAGCCGTCCATTTTTGGACATTCTGTTAATTTAAAAAGAAGATGGATATTTATTAAAGCTGACTGGCAAATAGGTGTTTCGAGGAATAATTTGACAAAACGTTTAATGAAAATGAATAATGTACACACTTCTAAAGTACTCTTTCCTTATTCTTGGACAATTAACCTACAGTCAATAAATAAACCATTATTATTTTCAAGTATGAGGTGTCTCTCTATCTGTACTTGACAGTTTTTGGAGGATGGTGTCCTGGTTGAACACTCTTTTCTGAGTGATTAGCAGGCTGGTATGTGTTCACTGGCTGCCAACCTAAATGTCACATCAATATTCCAGACTGTCCCCTTCCCTTGAGCATTCATGGCATCATGCAGGCTGTTTGATTACAGAGGGTTCTGGTTCGGTTCGTTTACCGTGCAGCACAGTAGGAAAACAGACCACACCTGGTCGCAAACAGACATGAGATTGGAGAGATTTGATTTTAATCAGAAAGTTTTAGCAACTGAATGCATGCTGATTACCTGGTCCCAGACACAGACCTAGAACCAGACCTTAAATGGACTCAGACCAGAACCAGAAGCTGACACATAACCAATATAAATATCAGAACCAGACCCAGAGCCCAAAACCAGACCATAATCAAGACTATTACAATGACGATTACCAGAACCAGAACCAGACCTAATACCAGATCAGACCAGATCCATACCCAGAACCAGATCCAGGACCAGACAGGCTAACTCAGTGGTCTCTGTAAAGCATGTCTTGAGGAGGCTTCTTGGCAGGTGTTGTGGCAGGCTGCTCAAGGGTGTCGGAGGTGAGGCTGGGGGTGTTAGGGTGTTGTTACTGGTGTGACAGGAGGCCCCAAGGTGATTACAGGGGGCCAACAAGGTACCTCTGCCCCTCCCCTCCCTCTGCCTCCTGACGTGGCAGGCTGGGAGACAGGCAGCCTACTGAACCAGCTCCAGGATCAGTCCTGCTTACCTCACGACCAGACCCGCGTGGCTCTGTCCGACTCATGGGTGTGTGGCGAGGTCACGCACTGCTTTGCACTGACCCCCCCCCCACCCCCACGTAGCGAGAAGGTCCTGGGTTTGGGTGGAGTATCTCACGGGGCCTTTCTGCATGACATGTACACGTTCTCCCTCAGGCAGCGTTCGGAGGTCCTTACCCGTCCTACGTAGACCAGGAGCCGGGCGTTGAGAGGGCTGTCGTCGGGGCTCAGCCACAGCTCCGAGTTGTCATCCGAGGACACCGAAAACTGGAAGTCACCTGCAGGAGTATGCACACACACACAGGGCGTCAGAAGGTGTGTGTGTGTGTGGTGTGTGTGAATACTGTATGGGCTTGAGTTGATTAAAAAAAGTATTTGGGGCTTAAAGAGACATGTTTGTGTTTATGCGTGTGAGTGTTTGTTTGTGTGCGTGTGCATGACTGTGTATGTGTGTGCGTGCGTATGCATGTTTATGTAAGTGTGTGTGTCTGTGCGTGCAGTCCTAAGTGTGCGTGATCATGGACAGACTCTCTCAGTCAGTGGCCTCAGCGTGCTCCTCCAGTCAGTCAGTCCTCAGGCTTCTCTCTCCACGGGCGCAGCGGCTCACCCTGGCCGTCTCTGGGAACGTGCGTGTGAGGATATGGGCTGCGGCTCGGAGGCTATTTATACGGCTGACCCCCATGAGTAGGAGACGGAGGGGAGATGAGACAGTGCACAGCCACGGCCTCGGTAGACAGAGCTGTGAGACGCAGACACACGCCCAGTCACGCTGCATCCTATCTCTACATCTAGGAGAATATAGTGTCTTCATTCAGTGTTCAGCGAAATACGATTATACCGCTCTGGTGGTGCGTACTTGCATCGGAGCGAAGCGTTCCCGCGACGACACGGACGGCGATGGAGGCGGTAGGAGGTGTTTGGAAACAAAACAACCGGATGAGACTGAGCCTTGGTTGAAGGGTGCTCGGGACGAATCAGTCAGCTAATTGCTGACTACACAATTACTTGATTTGGCCCACGGGCATTATGGCAAGATGGGCGAGGCAAAAGAGTGCACTTAGATGTGTGTGATCGTAGAGGAGAAGACGAATTACACTTAAGGAGAGTACTTTTTTCACGTGGGTTTTGGCATTCGCTGCGGGTCTCTCCGTGTCAGGGCTGGCAGGTACAGGCTGGAGGGTGCAGGTCAGAGGACATGCTCAAGGACTGCTCTGCCGGAGGGGGCGTGGCCTGGGGCTCCTACTGGGTCTCACAGGAGTGGGGGACGGAGGGGGAAGGGAGGGAGGGGGGCGTCTCACCGTCTCTGTAAGGGTGGATGAAGCCAAAGATCCGCAGGCCATAGTTCTTCCACTTAGGAGCGACTGCCAGCTTCTTCACTGTGGTCCTCGTCTGAAAACACAATAATTAGGTTAGCACATAGACAAATGGACAGACATACAGACAGGCAGACAGACAGACAGACAGAAAGATCAGCAGACAAACAGACAAACAGACAAACAGACAGACAGACAGACAGACAGACAGACAGACAGACAGGCAGACAAACACACAGACAGACAGACAGACAGACAGACAGGCAGGCAGACAGGGTAAACACAATATAAGCTGACAGACAAAAAGACAAACAGGCATGAATAAAAGGCTTGCTGAGATGAATACATCAAAACAAAGACACACACACACAAAGCACACACGCATCTCTAATACTCACATGTGGGTAGAGGGGGAAGTGCAGGTTTTTCCTGAGCTGGCCTGTGGAGGAGCCACACCAGTCCTCAAACACATGCAGGTTGGCCTGACCTTTGAACTGCAGAAACAGGAGCAAACACAGAACAGAGACAGTCAGAGCTTGTGACAGCAGAGATAATACTGTCTCTGGAGTTACATCCAGATCATCCTCACAGGAACGTTCATGGTTTATTGCAGAAACAACTGTGACAGTCTTCCTCAGATGTGGGTGAAACACATCAAAGGGAGAGAAGAGAGAGCGAGAGAGAGAGAGAGAGAGCGAGAGAGAGAGAGAGAGAGAGAGAGAGAGAAACAGGAGGGGTGACTGGAAGCAGGGCCTGAGTAGAAGTAGTCTAAACCGGTTCATCAGGAATAAGCTCTGCCCCAGAGTTTGACATTTGTCTGGATTACGAGGAGAGGAGAGAGGCTGGCGGCAGGACAGAAGAAGGAACTCAGAGGCCCAGAGGAAGGAACAGAAACACCAGGAGACTTTCTTACGAGACATGTGTCACTGGGACCCAACATGCACACACACACACACACACACACACGCCTCAGGCCAATCAGAGTCTGAAAATGTGAGAATGTATACACACACAGGACGGAAATGTATTTACATGCACACACACACATTTCTTTCCATACCCTCACAGCATGCGGTAGATCCACAGTTTCACTGTTAAACTCTCAAGCTGCAACCTTCAGCCAGACTGTAAGGGGCATGTACACAAACGCGCACACATACTGTGCTCACACAGAGTCGCGCACAGCAAACCAGCACACACATCAGGAGGCCTTCACACACACAGCATCTTGGTACCTTTCTGCTCGTCACAATTCGTACACGACCTTGCACTTTTCTAGTCATTAAGCACTTTCCAAAGCTTTATAGCTTTTTAGCTCAAACAGTTTGGTCAGAGAAAGTTTGTCTCCTACTTTGGTCAGAGAAGGCCTGTAGACACACACGCACCCCCTCTCTCCACCCTCACCCCCCCCACCCCACCCCCCACCCCGCCAAAGGGTTTTTCTCTACCTTTCAAAGTTCTCAACTCCAAACCGGATTTTCAGTCGACTGTTAGCCGTGAGCGTGTGACACGTGTGGGTGGCAGTTTGCTCGTGTGAGAGATTAGCTGATGCTGGTTTCTGAGATCTCTGTGCGTTCAGAAGCTGCACAGACAGACATGCCACTCAGGATTATGATGGAGCTGGCTCTCCACACAGATCTGATAGCAACTTTACCCGCAGCCGAAACAGAGCTTGTGCGCACACGAGACACTCGCTCACAGAAACACACATACACACACTTACACAAACCAGTCACATTTTTTTTTAAACACAAACAAACTGCACACTACAGCGAGCAGCATTTCAGTGTTTTTGTGCCCACAGGTTTGAGAGGAAATAGCAGTATCTGAGGTTTGTGTGAGCTTAACTCTAAGGGCCAGTCCCTGCTGGTGGGCGTCACATCCGATTAGCATCAAGCAAGAAGACTCATAGATGGTCTGACCAGGGATCTGCTTTTTGTCTCTAGGCTACAGGCCCAGATGCTAATCCGCTAGCTAAAATCCACATGTTAACATCTATGCACAGGCCCAATACGCTAGCCCACAAGCTAAAACGGACATGTTGACTTCTATGTACAGGCCCAGTAAGCTAATCTTCGAGTTAACCACTCCCTACTACCATTAACATGAGTGACTTTGCTGACCAGACCGGTCTGTCTAAATCTGTAGTGCTACAACCCATGACTACGGTTATGGGTCTGTGAGTCTGTGTGTAAACGTGCGGTGAGGGATATGACGGCGAGCAGGTAAGACTAACATGCTCTGAAGATTTACAGCGGGGCGGAGAGAGAGATGTGGTAGACGGGGCGAGCAACATGGGCTTCTATGGAGAGACGGGTGAGAGAGGAGGCGAGATGAAGGGGCCTTGTGGGGAAGGGAAGAGCGAGGGAGAGGAGGATGTTTAAAGGGGCAGGGAGGGACATGGGGTCCTGGAGACAGACTGAGCTTGTGTCAATATACACGAGGTTGGGCTTTTAATAGAGCTCCCGTGGGTTCTCAGAGCACCGCTTTTTAAGGCTGTAGGCTGAAGGTGTTTACTCCCGCCCATGTCAAACATGAATAAGCCACGGTCCTTACTCAATCAGCCCCTATGTACTTCTATCCCGGCCAGAGGACATATTAAATATAAGAAGCCTGCTGCCTCAGTCAGATAAAAAAATTGGAGCAACAACCATTAAGGCCTGCTCCGTTAATAACAACTTTGATGGTGACTATAGAGAAAGCTGGCAGTATCTTCCTTCCCTCATTGAGGAGCCGCTTCCATTTTTTCCTTCCCTAACTTTTTGGGGCCTTTCCCTGACCGCTCTCCCCGTCCTCCTCGTTTCCTCAGTCTCCTCTGCCTCTCCACCTCTCTGTCAAAACACGGTGCCAGATCATGTCTATTCTTCTTCACTCTGTCTTTACTCTCTCCCTGATCTCAGCTGTCATCTCTCAGCCCTGCCTCCGTCTCTGAGGATGAGATACGGGCACCTTGTCCAGCCAGCTACTGTACCACTCACTCACTGACAAGGAGGGACTGTGGCCTAGTCTGTGTGTGTGCGCGTGTGTCTGTGTGTGTGTGCAAGAGCAATATCACACAAGACAGTATTTCCCAGCTCCCATTGACAGATTTAATTGGGTTAGGAGTGCGGGGCAACAACAGTCATTACTCTCTATTTTCCTTTCTTGACTCTCCCTTTCATACCTCTCTTCACCTCTTCTTCCCTCGTCTCTCTTCCTCCCTTTCTCCTTAGTGCTGAGAGACAGACTCTCCAACACTGACAGGCTGGACAAGCCCAGAAGACAGACCCAGGTCTAGAAAGGTAGACTGGTTCAAAGGAGACTCACTCTGTACAGGTCTGCAGGGAGAAGAGAGGAGAGGAGGGCTGAACTGCTGTCTTTACACACCCCCACACACAGGAATCCCTTTCTCTCTGTCTTTCTCTCCATCCCACCTTCCTTCAATCTCTCTCTCTCTCCTCTCTCTCTCCTCTCTCTCTCGCTCTCTCTCTCTCTCTCTCTCTCTCTCTCTCTCGTCTCTCTCTCTCTGTCTCTCTCTCTCTTTCACACACATGGGTGATCTCACTGGGGTGTGCCCTATTTATAGCCCTGAGCTACAGCACTGTCTCATTTCTCTCTTCCCCTTCTTCTCTCTCCTCTCTCTTCTCCCCTATTTCCTTCTGCCTGCTGTGGGTTCTGCAGATAGAATATGAGATGGAGGACAAGATGGATATGGGGAGATGTATTTCTCTTCTTTAGTTGATGTCCACATTCAACTATCTGTTGAAAGCTTAACTGATAATACGTACCCAGAAAATGTCTCAATCCTTCCCTGTCATGGATATCTCATCTTCCTCCTACTCTTTCCTTAGGACTGAAAACATGTAACTACAGCCCAACCTCTCTCGAGCTGTCTCTATCTGCGATAGATCTATCGCTCGATCTCGCGAGCTCTAGCTCTAGAGCGCTCGTAGAGAGCTCGCTCTCTCTCTATCTCTCGTCTCTGCTCTCTCTCTCTCTCTCTCTCTCTCTCTGTCTCTCTCTCTCTCTCTGCTGTCTCTCTCTCTGTCTCTCTGTCTCTCTCTCTCTCTCTCTCTCTCTCCCTCTCCCTCTGTTTCCACTGTCAAGCCCCTATATCTTTTACATGTCCGTCACATCTCACAGGCCTCTGGGACACTTCTTTCTGGGAAGAAGGAATGCATTGTGGGAGTGTGCTGGTAAGATGGCACTGACAAATAGCAGAGACACGCCCCCTGTGACAAGTCTGTGTGTCGCCACCCATGACTGTTCCCGTCAACAGCCCATCTGTGTATATTATATACCCCTTTAATTTCCTCCTTTGGGAAGGGTGGGGAGGGGGGGGGGTGCTGAACTGCACAGAGACAGAGACAGTCTAGCTGCTCATGGCTAGGTAGGGGTTGGAACCAGATCGTGACGGATGAAGAGGTCAGACACATGGTCTCCTCCCCTCACGGCACCGCTGAAGACCATTACAGAATGCATGTCACACTGTCCACCCTGAGGTCTTTCCAGAAATCCCTTCTGGTGGCGGGGGGAGTGAGGAAGAGAGGGAGGGCGGGAGACTGTAGAGGAGATACGGATGAAGGTAGAGGAGAGATGGACAGAGAAAGATAAAGCTAGCTCATTTCACACACACACACAGTAGTCAGACAGCTAAGGACAGAGAGATAAATGGATGCAGACACTCAGGGCCCCATCAGCCTTCATAATGACCCTCTAAGATGCCTGCTCTGTGACTGTCCTACTGTACAGTACACTGGCCCGCATTTTAGGAGACACGAGGGGAGTGAGAGGGGAGAGAGAAAGAGAGAAAAAGAGGCCTGTCACTCACATTGATTGCTGTCAGGACATGCTGTTATCCATCCTCCCCTAATTGGCCAGCCTACAATCACTTCCTGACACAGGCTCCAATCGTAGCCCTGGAAATAACAGGCTGCCCAGTCGGCCATGACCAACCCCTCAATCTACACACAACACCCCCCCTCCACCCACAAATGAGGAGGACACACACACACACACGCATGCTAACACACACTCACAAACCCACACAAGCTACATTGTAGCCAAACACGGAACGTTGGGGCACATTGTGTGGGAGTGATTAATAATAGATTGTAGAAATCTAGGTAATAACAGCAATGATAACTTGAATCATCTGTCTGTCATCCAGACAGAGGTCAGCTCCTTCTATCTATGTGTGTCTGCTATGCTAATCCCTGGCCACCTCAGCTCACCTCTGATCTCATCATTAGTGGCCAACTGTAACCTGCTGTACATCAACAGGCCAACGTCCCAGCATAGGGCTCCTCATTACCCTGACAGCTGTGTGTGTGCTTGCGTGCTCTGTGGTTGTGTCTCCAGAGTGTGTGTGTGTGTGTGTGTCTACCGAGTGTGCCTCTTGAGCGTGTGTGTGTGTGTGGGTCATGAGTTTTTATCTCCTGTGTGTGTGTGACAGTTGGCATACAGCAGCTCTCGAGTTGCCGTGCGTCTGTGTGTGTTTCCGAGCATCTGACAGTGCCAGCCTGCTGCCCCTCAGACCTCTGCCACCCAGCCTGGGCAAACTGCAAGCCTGCCGGGCAGGGCGGGCCAGAGGGGCTGCACAGGGATGGGAGAGGGAAGGGCAGGGCTGGGGATGGTGTGGGCAGGGCTGGGTAAGGATGAACAGAGTTGGGAGGGGCCATGGAGAAAGAGGAGAGGAAAATCTGTAAGAAAGAAGACCGCTACGGTGTTTGAACAACGGGTTGGCGCAAGGGCATGAAGTCGCATGTCGATTTAATTGGCAGCCAAGACCATGTCTTGTTGCTATGTAGCAAAATGTACCCTGTTGAAGACTTCCAATAGCTTCTGTTCTGATCCTACGCTACTAAGACTGCTCTTCCCCACACACATTTCCAACAGCTGTAGCATGTAACTCACATCACACTATAGTTTCCGAGTGGTTTTATCACTTAGGGCCGTCTATTTCGGCGTCGTGACTCGACATGACTCTTCACCTTCCGAGTAGAAAACACGCTCAATTATTCTCGGGGCATCCTCCGCATTTAGAACCCAGGCTTTTTAGATTCATCCAGCAGATGTTGTGGAGCCAGATGGTCTGTGGAACGGAGAGAGCAGCAGCGCGTGAGCAAACCCCAAACAGCCAAACAGACAGCATGGGAGAGACCCGCAGCTCGTGTGCTCGCTCTGGGTCTTAATGACACATCACACTCTAACAGCCAGGACTCTGGATACGCCTTCGGTAGTCAACCCACAGCATCCATGGACCCTCTGATCGTTACACAGGCGGGAGGCGGAGGGACGATCCAGATCAGATGCCCAGCAGAGAGGACATGGGACGATGGAGGGATGAGAGAGAGGAAGAGGGATGATTTCGCAAGATGGAGGAATGGGAAGGATAGGAGGATGATCTTAAGCGTGGGAGAGGATATGGGGGGAAAGATGATAGTGGGATGATTTCAAGGGAGAGAGAGTAGACTGATACATATGAACAGCTACACATGCAGACATAGATCATTATAATGCATTTGATTTTAGATACCGGGACAAACTCATGCAAACAGTCTAACCCACACACACAGTACCACATACTCACTCATACACACACACTCACAAACTCTGCACAGCCAGTTAAACACAAAGTTTCTCTTCTTCTTATCACAGTTTCTGTGCTTAATTGGCGAGTTCCAATTGTTACAGTACATCTCAGTGTGTAATTGGGTGTGTGCGTGTGTGTGTACGTGCACACACTGGGAGCTGCAGCAGGTATGAACCAACGCTTCCAGGCAATTTTAGAAAGACGCCATTTATAAACCGTGAGTTAAAGTCGCCATGTTCACAGTATGGTGCATAAAACGATCAAACATTTTCTCAAGTCAGCCATTCCTGTGAGGAACTGACAGCCTTAATGTGACCTAAAATGTCAATTTCGTATTTAACTGACAACAGCAAGAGAAAACTAAAAGGGCAACTCCTCCTGAATTAGATTCCTGAAACACCAACGGTGAATTAATACCAAGCCTGTAATGAAGAGCCTCAAATAAAATCTATTCCACAAAGGTTAATTACAGTTTTACCAGGTGGTATGAGTGTGTGTTGTGTGTGTGTGTGTGTGGTGTGTGTGTGTGTGTGTGTGTGTACTGTTGGCCAGGTGTAATTTGGTAGGTAAAATCATGCTTTTGAAGGAAAAACGTACAGAAGAAAGAAAGGTAGGAAGGAAAGATTGAAGTAAGAAAGAGAAAAAAGAAAGAAACACAACCGAAAAAAAAAGATTTCAACCATTTCAAAAGAGAGCCAATTGTTAAGCAGTATCATGCAGACTTGCCTCAGGTTTCCATGGCAACTTCTTGTGGCGCTCGCTTAGGAACTTCCTGATGTGGGCGTGTTCCCTGGCATTGGCTCCATTAATGATTGGCTCATCTTCCTGCAGGGGGACAACAAGTAGACAGGTTGTGAACTACTGTAACTGCTCACACAGGACCAAGATATAAAGGAGGGGGGCGACAGAGGAGAGAGGGTGTCAGAGATGAGGAACATAAGAAAGATATGAAGATACGAAGGTATGAAGATAGTCAGTCACTATGGAGTTCACGTGGCTTGTATTCAAGCTGCTCAACTAAAAGCCTGACGTGTAACAATGGACTTACAAAAGAGGTCTGAGGCTCACCAGACATGACTCATCCTTCCATTCTCCACAGAAGTGACATCATTCATTTGACAACATATGGAAAATAAAGCGCAATCCTCTCTTAACTCATGTCAAGCGTTCACAACATAAACGTCTGCATTATGCAATCAGGCTAAGTGCAATCTATACTAGTCTGTCAGCGTGGCTGTGCTTCACCCTGGCCTGGCTGGATCTGTGGTGATCTGGGTGCTAAGTGGAGACGCCACCCTAGAGAGGGACAGAGGGCGCTCTGTCTGAGAAGCACCGTGGTGACTTGGAAAAGCTGCGTTTCCACCGCAAGTCCCGGGAACTTGAACTCCCCGGAACTACTTTTCAAAGAACTAGAAGGTTCTTTCAGGACATTGTTAGCTGTGTTTCCAGGAACTTTCCCCAGAAGATTAGGCAAATTGGTCTGCTGACGTATGGACCCTACGCCACGCAAAACAGGCGACATCATTATTGGTGACACTGCTATAACACAAAACATGGAGGAGATTCAAGTCATGCTGCTGTAGACTGTGATGCACTGTCTGCTTGCAAATGGTGTTATTGAATCAGTCCATCTATTGCATGTTCTTCTGTTCTCTATACTGATGTGTGTTTGCGGCCAATTAAAAAAAAAGTGGTTTCAATAGTCGTATGCTGCTGTGAGTACTTGACCAATCAAGCGTGCCCACTACCAAAGTTCCTGCTTTTTGGAAAGTACTAGGCTACTTCCGGAGCAGGGACTTATTGGTTCCTGTTTTTTCCTGCTGGAACTCAATTTAGACCCTGGTTCCTGTGGTGGAAACGGGGCTTAAGATCTTATGTTCCCTTTTCCAACCCTAATCCGACATCCTCCAACCACCCGGCTCTGCCTGGCTCCCTAAAGGCCCAAACGCTCTCTCCTGACGGGGGATTTAGTCTCCTGCTCGGACCGCAATAACACACCTCTATCTGCCTGGAACACTAACACTGTGCTAGGTGGAGACAGAGAGAGATAGGACAGAGAGATAGAGAAACAGAGAGACAGTCAGGCAGGCAAACAGACAGACAGAGAGAGACACACAGAGGGAGACAGAGGTAGAGAGAGAGTGAAAGAGAAAGGGAGAGAGAGAGAGATAGAGAAAGAGACACAGAGACAGAAAGCACAGAGAGCACAGAAGGAGGGACTTGTCCAGCTGTGAGAGGATGAAAAGTGGTTGTTTTTCCCCGTGGAGGTGGAGAGGCTGAGCCGTGTTAAATGAGAATAGAGCTTTCTCCATTTAGTGATGCTGTCAAGAGCAGGTACATATCCTCTGAGACGCTCTTTAAACAGCCCTCACACTCCAGAACAGAGCTACAGCTTTGTCCCCTGGTTGAATCGGAACCGGAGAAATGACGGGGAGACAGAAGGTGGGAATAGAGAGATGTGAAATGCCAAACTTTTGATTAGCTGCCTTCTAAGGTAGCGAGGGAGACAAGGGAGACGAGCAGGGGAGGGGGGGGAGACAGGGAGGGGAGGGGGGGGAGACAGGGAGGGGAGGGGGGGAGACAGGCAGGGGAGGGGGGTAGACAGCGATGGGAGACAAGGGAGGGGAGGAGGGGAAGGGGGGGAGACAGGCAGGGGAGGGGGGGGAGACAGGCAGGGAAGGTAGGGGGGGGAGGGGGGGAGGGGAGACAGGCAAGGGAGGGGGGGGAGACAGGGAGGGGCGATCAAGAGGAATAATGATGGCTAAATGTGACAGCAGTGTGTGCTCAAATATGCCAACAGAGGCATTGAAAATACCAGACACGGAGACACACACATCCACACACATTCAAACACATTCAAACACATACACACACAAGTACTCACACCACCTCTCCCAGTGAAGGTTGAAATGGCTATAAAAACATCTCCACCACTGTATTGAAGGAAAAGAGCGATTATGAAAGTTGTCCTACACAGAGACCCAGAGGAGAGCTTACAGTAGAGGCATGGTGGCCTGAAGAATAAATTCCTAATAAGTCGCTGCCCTCAGCATCTAATGAAAAATTGTATTGATCAGAACCTGATAATAAAAGTATATTGAGTACAGTACACTGAACTGAGGTACAACCTGTTTCATACCTAATCTGGATGGGGTCAGTGCATTCTTGTTGTACAGCTAGCACGTTTGGCATCATGAATGGTGTCCTTCAGACCTCTCAGTACTTTAGATTTCAAACAAGAATTCAATTCATAGCTATTAGCTGTGCTATCGGGGCCTAGGGAAAAATGCTAGCCTTATCATAGCTCATCACTAATTACTGTCCATGCTGAAAGGCCTTAAGAAAAGATCATGCATTAAACATCTTAGTGAAACTCATAGAGGAATATCAGTCATGTGTGACTGGACTACTGATTAATTCTTCATTTATATTAGCATTTTACCTTGTTGATGTGAAATCAGCAACACTGATAAATGGTCCTTATTGAAAAGCTTGTGTGAGATCCATGATATGGGCACTTCATCAGCTTACCTCATCAATCTTTTATAATGAGGTTTCAAAATGCTTCCTCCTGTACTCTGTCTGTGTCTCTTGCCCCCCCCTTTAATCTATCCATCCATTTATCCATCTTTTCATCCATCAATCACAACCCCACCCACCCCTCCATCACAAGCCCCACCCACCCCTCCATCACAAACCCCACCCACCCCTCCATCACAACCACACACCCAACCCTCCATCACAAGCCCCACCCACCCCTCCATCACAAACCCCACCCACCATTTCATCACAACACACACACACCCCTCCATCACAACACACACACCACCCCTCCATCACAACACACATCCACCCTCCATCACAAGCCCCCACCCACCCCTCCATGATCACAACACCAGCCCATTCGCCCTTATAGTATGTGTTTTAATGTGTGTAACCCAGCTCTAATCAGTGTGTGGTGTTCGTGTGTGCCTCCCCACCTCCACCCAGCACATTTCAGCCAGGCGGGAGGTAATGACCTTGCTGCTCCCAGCAAAGAGAAACAGCTGGAGTCAGAGCACCAGCATACCAATGAGGTTAATGAATCTCTCTCGTTAAGCACAAACAAGCACCAGGCGAAGGGACCGGGGAGGAAAGGGAGGGCAGGGAGAACAGGGAGAGTGGAGGGAGAGGGAGGGGAGAGACCGGGGAAGAACAACAGGAGAATAAAGATAGAACGGGGAGAGAACGGAGGTAAAAGGCGGGGAAGATGATTTAGATAAGCGGGAGACGATAGGAGAGAGAGAAAAGGCGTGTGTGACGCTCCTAGCTCTACTGTCACCCCATGTTGAGCTCGGTCTAGCCGTCGACCACACGGCACACCGATCATATTTCCATTTCCCGTGACCTGCGTTGGGAGAGTTAATAACCATCGTCGAGTCATGACATTGCTTTCTCCGGCTCTCGTCTCTCACGGCGTCCACCACAGAGAGCGGCACGGTGTGTTCTCGTTTCACACGTCGTAGACGAGCACCTGGGCGCTGGTCTGTCTTCATAGTGCGCCCCGGTGTAGATGCTAGGGCACAGGGCACACTGGTGTGACTCCACCACACTCTCGCTCATGTGCTTGGACACTGGCAGTAGAAAAGATTCACGATTGCGAAACCCTCGTCCGTGAAATTTAGAGCAGACGGGGAAAAAAATGTTTTCCATCGAACGTAAATTTGATGGACGATCACATTTTCGGAATCTAAATTCCACAAACTGGGAATGATCTAGAAACACGCAGCAGCAGCCAATCACTCCCATGTCACAGAGAGTAAGATGGAGAAAACAGGCAGGTGTTTCATGTTGCTGTGAATGGGATGTGGCGATTTTGCAGACTGGCTGGAGCGAGTCCCTGGCATGGCCTCGAGCCAGACTGGTAGAAGAAGCGGCCCTCTTAATCCCAGATGAATCTCTCACAGTTGAGGCACTAATCTGAGACTACTGAGGACCTCCTGGTTCTAAAGAAACCAGGATAAACACACCTGTCTATATAAACCGAGCTAAACACACATCTCCTATTGAGACCAAGTTAATCAGCCCTGTCTGATCTTGTCAGGCAGACCTTGTCTGCTTGTCTGTCTGCTGTAGAGACCAGGCTAAACAGAGCCATCTCCCAGCAGCTCTGTAGAGCAGCCTCTCTCTCTGTGTCTGCTCCTATCAGCAACAGTTTCCAGACTAGAATAAATCATATTCATCTCACATAAGGCCATGTTGTCCTCTCTGGGTTCCCAAAGTGACCAGAGGTTACAGCTGGAGCTGCAAGATAAAAAAAAGACCATCGAGCGGGAAGGTCAAATGATTCAAGACCAAAAAGAAAACAAGAGGTTATCTTTTTTTTCTTTTTCACCCTGTTGAACAGGGATGTCTGATACTGCTCCATGTGAAGCTGGAATTCATATCTTCCTTAGACTTCCTCAGAGTTGGGGAAGATACAATTGTAAAGCAGAAAAACGTTCAAGAGTTTTAGATTGCTGAGCAAAAGAGTACAAAGGGGAAGATAAAAAGTAATTGTGCAATGAGGGAACATTTGACGAGTACAAATTGCTGTGCTTCACAAGTTGACTTCCAGGAGTCTCTTTTGTTAACGGGCAAAACAGTGAAGCAGCAGCATGGAGGGGAACTCATTATGCTCTTCAAAGAGTCTGGAGAGAGAGAGAGAGAGAGAGAGAGAGAGAGAGAGAGAGATGAGAGAGAGAGAGAGACAGGAGAGATAGAGGGAGACAGAGAGAGACAGAGAGAGAGACAGAGAGAGAGAGACAGAGACAGAGAGAGACAGAGAGAGATAGAGAGAGAGACAGGAGAGAGAGAGATAAGAGAGAGGGAGGAGAGAGAATAAGAGAGAGGGAGAGAGAGAATAAGCGAGAGGGAGAGACAGAATAGAGAGGGTAGAGAGAGAATAAGAGAGAGGGAGATAGTTGAAATAAGGAGAGAATAAGTGAGATGAAGAGAAATGGAAAGAGTGGGGGGTGGGGGGACCAAATTCATATTCATATCAAAAGAGGCAATCATAGCTCATCTGTTGAACAAACACAGAAATGCTCAGAGCGGCTGTAGTCAGAGCCCATCGTGTGTTGCTGCAGGGCATTGGAGGTCTCATAAACATGCTGGCGACTGTCTTTACCCATCATGACCTATATGACACTGCTTCCATCACCAAGCACATCTTACACAGAACAAAACACACTTAAACCGCTCGGACTTTACCAAGACACGCTCCCAGACCCGTTCACCATGGAAACAGAGGGCTGGGAACAGGGCCATGCACTGCTGAAGTAACTCTCCATCAGAACAGCTCACCTTTCTGGTCCCTCTGCACTGCCCTCAAATCCAGCAGGATTTGTAACTGGTGGTGAATTTAATTAATCTGACAACTTTGATTAATTGGATCTTTGTGAGTGTGTGTTTGTGTGTGTTTGTGTGCGTAGTGTGTGGTGTGTGTGTGTGATCAGTGGGAAGAGAGGGACTCTAACTGCATATCTTTTTTATCATTACCTATTCTTATCCATTTAGAGAAGCAGAGAGAGAGAGAGAGAGAGGGGAGAGAGAGAGAGAGAGAGAGAGAGAGAGAGAGAGAGAGAAAGGAAGAATGAAAGAAAGAGAGACAGACAGAAGTAAGGGGGGTCGGAGAGGTGTTCATTGACTGCTGGTCTTAAAGGTAATAATGACCGGACAGTGATACTTGCTGACGGTCAATAACACTGTTGGTCAATACGGCCGAGTGTTTAGGACAAAAGCTCTGGAAGTTCTGTGGTGTCAGGAGATCAATTCCTCCTTCGGTCTCTCTATTCAGCGGGCTCTGCGTCTGGACAATAGCAAGCTGACATCCTGCTGGTGTCGGAACAACACCAGGACAGAGCCCACGGCCGCAGCACTTGTCCACACAGTCTCTCTGGGATCCATACCCGTGCCACGTTCATCCATCCTAACTCCTTCCACACCTTCATCCTGTCAACACCCCAGCCACGCTTAACCCCTGCCGGGCTCATTACCAGTGGCCAGAGCCGTGGATATTTCCACATCAGTATTCCGAAGGTGACCTGGGGGGATTACGGACGAGCTGGAGGGAGCGAGGGGAAGCGAGGGAGGGAGGGAGGGATGGAGCGAGGGAGAGAAGGGGGCGGAGAGCTGTACGGAATAACAGAGAGAGGAAGTGAAATATGAAGAGAAAGATATAGAGGTTGGAGGGCTGGCGGTCACGGAGATGTCTTGTCATCAGCGTGAGGGGTGAGAGTGCCGTGGCCCTGTGATTAGCTCTGATTGTCTGTGATGGGGTCCGTCTGTGCTGGAGGTTTCAGACCTGTCAATCATCCGAGCCCCGAGCCCTCAGTGTGATCACCACTGTGTTTGTGCTTGCATGTGATTGCACCGACTCAACACGAAAGACTGAAAGAAAGAGAAAGAGGAGTAGGGGGAGAAGTAAAGAAAGATAGAAAGAAAGTCAAAAAGAAAGAAAGAAAGAGAGGAAGCCAGCAGTACACCCCTCGGAGTGCAGCGGTGGATCTGCTTATTAGCGTGAATACATTCAGAGAGCAGAGTGAATTATGAATGACATCGAGGGCAGAAGAAGAAGAACATTCACTGCAGGAAAATCCGAAAACTTGTACTGAGCCTCTGGCTCACACTGACCTGTCTTAACCTTCACTCGTACCAGACGCACACGCACACACACACACACACTCACACACACACATTCACAAACCACACACAAGCTCAAATCTCCAAGACACGTACAGCTGTTCCTCACTAGCGTCCTGGTTCATGTTCTCTCATTACAAGTGGATGAAGTGTGTAAAAACACTGGCAGCTGGACTCAAAGCCCTGGTATTACAACCTACTCCATAGTCACCAGTACACCAGTCTTTGTGTTTTTGTATGCCTATGTATTTGTGTCTTGGTCCATGGCTTAACAGAGCAACTCGGGACACAAAGCTACAGTCACACAGGTACTGAGAGAATACGCTGTATAAGGGACAGATTCTCAGGTTCTCTGTGCCTTTCCGTCTTGGGAGGAGAGGATAGCTGGGTAGGGACCTGCGGGGAATCAAGTTTCTCTGTTCTCTTTGTATTAAGTGGAGAGGATCGTTCCATGGCTGCCGTCCAACTGCTGGAGAAGCTCTGCTCCTCCCGCTGTGCGCCCTGGCGTTACCCTCTACAGTAACTCCAATCCACCTCCACCTTCAGGAGGGGAGGGAGGGAAGGAGAAGAGAGGACAGAAGAGGAAGCCGGTCTCCAAGCCAGACTCCATTTTTTATCTCTGTAAATAAACTCTGCAGTGTGCCAGTAAAGCCTGTGGCGAGAAAGGATGACTTTTTTTCCCCCGTCTTACCTTTTCATCTTCCCCCCTCCTTTTTGCTGCTCTCCCTTTTAACTCCCCCTGTCACAGGCCTGGGGAGCATTCAGAAACCATCTCTCACCTCAGACTGAGACGGGGCAACGCCTCGACGTGTGTCTGTGTGTGTCTGTGTGTGCTCGTGAAGAGTCGCTTCTTTCTTTTCTTTTGCCACAGCTTCCCCTCCCTCTCCCCGCCGCTCCCTCCATGTCTCTCTGTAGGTGTATCAGAGCAGGAGGATGAGGAGAGCAGGGGAGGAGAGGAGGGAGTTACCGAGCAGCGTGGAGCTCCTCCCTCCTTCACCTCTCTCCCCATCCCGATGTGGCCCCCACGCACCAGATCACCCCTAAGTCTAGGCTTCCAGGCTGCCTGTCTCCCTGGGACCACGTGTCGTATCTCTCTTCCGGGACCTTTCGCTCAGACGTTCTGTAGGCTCTTTACTTTTGGAAAGTGTTTTTAGTGGATGTGTTTTTGGTCGTATCTTTGTGTTTCTGTCTTTCTGTTGTGTTGTTTGTTTAGGATGTATTGTTGGTCTTTGTGGGGTCATGTTATGATGATGGATGTTTTTTATGGAGCTTAGTGTACTATTCAGCCTTCTCTTGAGAGAACAATAAAGCAGTGTTGAACCTCTCTTTCTCTCTCACCTCCCCTCTTCGGTGTACTGTGTATTGCCATCTGCAAACATCCCTTCAGTCCTCCATCTCCTAGACAACAAGCGCCACAGAGTAATTAAAAAGCCCCCCCCGCTGCTTTGTGTTGAATGTCCCCGTCAGGCCTCCGTAGACACAGCGGCATCGACCCTGCCGCACGCGCCCGTATGACAGCCTCTCCCTGCGACCGCACTGCAGGTGCGCTAGCTAACACACACAGGCAAGGTTACATGTGTGGTGGTGGTGGATGAGACTGTGGTTCCTATCCCTGCTCCAGGCTGGAGATGGCCGTGTGGGGGAGAGTGGAGGGGGCTGAACAAACTCTGTGCGGAACCAGAAATAGACCAACTTTCATCACCCGCTCTATTCGATTCAGCATGGCAGCTTTTGAATGTTTTCCTTCCAAACTCATCCTCTGCGTTCTTCACTTGTTTCCTTCTACGCACTCCAGTCAGCCGTCCTCCCGAAGGGGACGAGGCCTCTGCATATTTTACAGCCTCCGCAGGAATGGATGGCAGCAAAAAACACATTCAAACTCTGCCACCCAAACATACACACACACACACACACATCCATCTATACACATCTGCCAAGGCAAAGAGAAGCAATCTAAAGATCTCCCTAGGATACCAGAGCATCCATTACTCATCTCCCTCAGCTCGGTCTGGTGCAGTAGTTCCACCTCTACCTTTCTACTGCTACTCCACACTGCTGTCTTATAGTTCTACAATTCTCTCTTTCTTTCTTTTTCAGACTTTCTCACTCTCACTCTCTCACTCTCCACTCACTCTCTCACTCTCCACTCACTCTCTACTCTCACTCTCACAGCTCTCAGCTACACAATGTTATCTTACTGTTCTACACTATGCTCTCTCTCCCTTCTCCTCTTTCTATCCATCACTCTCTATCACCCTCAGTCACTCACTCTCCTTTTTCAGACTTCTCTGTCTCTCTCAGTCTCTCTCGCTCTCTCTCTCTCTCTCTCTCTCTCTCTCTCTCTCTCTCTGTCTCTCTCTCTCTCACTCTCTTTCTCTCTCTCTCTCCCTCTCTCTCTCTCTCTCTCTCTCTCTCTCTCTCCCCTAGCACCGCACGGCCATCTTACTGTTCACACTATGCTCTCTCTCTCCATCTACAACTCTCCCTCAATCTCTCTTGCTTTCCTCTCCTTCCTCTCTCTCTCTCCCAGCTCCACATGCATGTGTGCAGAGAACAGGATAATGGGCCATGTAATAGCTCTATTATAAAGGGCCCTAACCCTAAGCGAGGAGGGGGCAGGAGCCCTGTAGACAGAGGGCTTAGCACTCTCAAACACAAGCCCCAATGTGTGTGTGCATGTGTTCGCACGTACGTGTGTGTCCAAACTTCAAAGTAGTCAAAGTATGCTAGATGGTGCCTCCAGTCCTAATGGTACATGAAGTCTGTTGCGCGTATCCCCTCTTTGTTGTTAAACTGCTCAGAAGTATTTTATGCCAGACTGTAAACGCCGGAATTAAAACACTGACACAGTGGGGTGTTTAGGAGCGAGCAGGGAGTTTGGAAGATTCCATTTTGAACATCGAGATCAAAGCGGGAACGCACACCAGTAGATGCAAATGTGAAGAAGGGAACACACACAGACACACACACGAGAAAACACGCAAGCACGCACAAGCACCCGCATCAGCACACACACTCACACCCCCACACCCAGAGCCCTGGCCAGTCAGAGGCCTCCTCGATGAGGGCTTAGCACATTCCCAGGGGCCAGTGTGGCTCCAAGCGGCTCCAGGCAGAAGCCCTCCACACCGACACACAAAGGAGCCCCGGATCAAACAGGCCGCCTGCAGCCAGTCAGCCCACCAGTCAGCCCAGCCAGTCAGCCCACCAGTCAGTCAGTCAACCAGTCCTGACCTCTCTATCGCTCCCTTTCTTACACTTCCGAGCAACACGACTGTATGTTTACATTGCAGATTAGTAACTCAGAAATAATACACATGCACACACACACACACACACACAAAAGCCAGACACACTGTCCCACTCAGTCCATCTAACAATGAATGCAAAGGTTGCAATTAACATAGCACTGCCGTCGTCTGTCCGACTGCAAATAGAAAAAGCCCTATTACATTAAGATTGGTTTCCCTCCTCGCCTGCTGTCTCAGAGGGGAGTAAAATGGCCGCCGCTGATCCCCCCTGCGTCCCCCTGCGCCCCCCCCGCGCCCCCGGCCCTGTGGCATCGACCCACGCGTCAATAACCACACGCTGCTCCCAGCTCAAGTGAAGAAAATCAAGCCGGCTCCATGTTTAATGACAGCATAAATCCAGGGGGACGCCGAAAAGGAATTGACGTCTTGACAAGAATCCACAGCAAAACAAACCGCTTGACTGGTTGCCTGTGTCTGTCTGACTGCTACAGTAGTGGATCTGGACTGGCTGCCTGTCTCCGTCTGACTGCAACAGTAATGTATCTCGACTGGCTGCCTGTGTCTGTGTGACTGCCAATGTATCAATGGCAATGTGGATTTGGGAACGTTTCATGATAGGAGATGTAACACAACATCAGCTTGATGAATGGAGAACAGATAAGGTTTCGCCACTCTTCCACGCCCGTCGGTAATATGTCTTACAAACACACAGGTAGCTATCACGGCATGACTCAGACTGTCCATCATGTACAGCAATTCAACTCCTGCGCAGAGGTTGTCACGGTAACCCCCTGGCTCGGGGGCACACCAGCGTCTCTGATTGGATGGATCGGTTAATGAAGTAGCACTATGTGACTTCAAATACATTCTAAGGTCACACAGTGACGGTTTCGAGGATCGTGAACTTCAGGGTACCATGGAAACACGCGTACCGAAATACTTCAGGATGTTTTTGGTACTACACGTGAGTATACTTGAGATGGGCTGCAGAGAAGGGTAGGTTAAATATCTGACATGTGAGGGAAGAGAGAGGGACAAAGAGAGAAAGGCAGGGGAGAGAGAGAGCAAGAAGAAGAAGGGGCAAGAGAGCGGGAGAGGAGAGAGAGAGAGAGAGAGAGAGAGAGAGAGAGAGAGAGAGAGAGGCAAGGATCTAAGCCTACGCTGACCGATCAATGACAACCCAGCTCCCGGAGCCGACCAGGGAGAGATCAATGAGGAGAGAGACCTAGAGGCGGTCTCTCCATGGAAAAAAACACCCTGATACAGACTAGACCTGACACAAGAGAAACAAAGGGGTACAGAGAACAGGAAAGAGAGATACCAAAAGAGAGAGCAATTGCCAGAAAGAAGATGGAGAGAGGTAGAGGGAGCCTTCAAAGTACTGTGTCTACCTGACGACGACGCGGAGCTCAGTAAAGGGCCACTTCAGTCAATCAGACAATCAAAGACACATTAGTCATGAATACTTCAACTCAGACAGCGGGACCAGGAAAGAGAAAGTATAGGGGAACTCCATCCATCCATCTTACGAAGACGTGTCAATCACAAGCCCACATTTCTCTATCCCTCCATCAATCTCTCCATCTCTATAGGCTAACCGCTGAGTCTTGTCTGCCTTTGCCCCACATAAGGGAACGGTTCTTTGAGAGAGCCTGATGAAAGCTAGCACCTACTGTATAGAACCCCTCTTGAGAGATGCATGAAAGCCAGGAAGGAAACAAAACAACCCTCCATCTCTGAGTCTTAAGAGATATAGAGACGCCTGTGATTCTCTCAGATCCAGGCAAACTGCAATGATGAAAGCAGGAAGTGTTCCCACGGGAACCCCCGCACAACGCACAACTCGTCGACGTGTACACAGGAAGTGAAAGACAAGCGGAGGAGAAAAGTCGGGAAAATGCAGGAATATCATCCTGGCAGAGATTTTAATTCCGTTCCAGTTATTCACACACACATCCACATCCTTAGCGCACAAATTCACAATAACTCTCCTGTTGTCTTTGTTGTAAAGACTTTAAACCTGGAGATTAGGCTTCCACAGAGGGAGAGAGAGGAAAACGAGACATAGAGAGAGAGAGAGCGTGAGAGAGAGAGAGAGAGAGAGAGAGAGAGAGAGAGAGAGAGAGAGCGAGAGAGTTATATAGAGGAAGAAAGAGAGATAAAGAGTGTTTCTTTTGTGACATGTTTCAGAGATATCTCATCCCTGCTCTTTCCCTGGTTGAGGATTTATTTTTCTCTCTCTTCCTCCCGCCCGCCCTCCCTCGCTCTCTTTCTTTCTTTCTCTCTCTTTATCAAGCAGCAGCAGCACCTGCTCGTGTGCTCTGTTATCCGACTTGAGCCCCCTCAAACACAAGCACACCAGATAGAGGAGGTATATAGAAGGGAATCATCTTTCACACCCTCTTGCATATCTACTTACACGGCACAGCCCTCTCACTGTCCGTCTGATCTGGCCCTCTTCAAAAAGTCTCCACAAACCTCACGGGTTTTGTTGGGAGTCACTTCGATCTCTTTTCCTGCTCACTTAAACATGCTAGGCCTTTCCCTGCTTCCACAGACCAAACCAGCCTGACCCAGAGCCTGGACAAGCAGACCAAACCAGCCTGACCCAGAGCCTGGACAAGCAGACCAAACCAGCCTGACCCAGAGCCTGGACAAGCAGACCAAACCAGCCTGACCCAGACCTTGGACAAGCAGACCAAACCAGCCTGACCCAGAGCCTGGACAAGCAGACCAAACCAGCCTGACCCAGAGCCTGGACAAGCAGACCAAACCAGCCTGACCCAGAGCCTGGACAAGCAGACCAAACCAGCTTAGACCCAGAGCCTGCACAACCACCCCAAGCCAATCCAGCGTTTGAGAGGTGTGTTGGTGGCAGGCTTACTGACCCATAAACAAACAGTCAGCTCCCGCCCTGGGGCCCAGCGGGAGGTAGAGACCCAACGCCAAATGCCTCATGGGAGATCTAGTTCCACTTGGCCAGGCAGCCAATCAAGACCTGGCGCATCTCCAACTGACTCAGCAAATATGTAGAAAATACTCACTTTCTCATCTCAGGGAAGGTTGCAGGCATCAAGCCCTCTGACAGCGTGAACAGACACATCTCTTATCTCTAATTCAGAAAACTTTGTGTGCTCAGGCTTACTTAAACTACAGTAATGGGATTGTTCGGGGCTGTTGAACATTAATGTGTACAGTATGCTGCTGCTTTAAAAAACTAATAGGCCGGTGTTAAAGTTTTATGTCTGATAGCATAGCCTTGTATTTTATGACGGGATAAAGGCCTGAACATGTGGTGCCGTGTAGAAGCCTCTGGCTCTAACCTAAGGACATTCTCTGCCCAGCCTATCTCGGGCCTGCTTGTGTGTGTCCATCCGTGTGTGTGTGTGTGTGTGTGTGTAACTAAGACCATACGTTTATTTACATCGCCTGGTTCCTCCATTACCGAGGCGCAGAGACAGCCCCCGCCCCTTTCCTCAATAAAGCACGGACAAGGCCACGGCGGGCATATTTATAGCCTTCGGCAGCCAATCGGAGGTTAACAATGAGGCCCGATAGATTCGCTTTATGAGACGCCGTAATCCCGCCAACATGATTAAACTCTCCGTCCGACGGAGACGGACACTAAATCAAACATCCGTCGCCGCTTCCGTCGCCGTGACCTTATTGGCCGGACGTTACCAGTGCCGTTACCCACCGCCACCTTTAGCGCCCATTGTCTTATTAGACTGCTATCCCTCCTGACTGGACGTGTACAGACTGCAGGAGGAAGGTCCTCAGTACTGTTTCCTCCACTACCCTACTCGCCCTCCTCTACTCCACCTCTCCCTCCTCTCTCCCCTCCCTCCCTCCCTCCACCCACCCCCCCCCCTACCCTACTCGCCCTCCTCTACTCCACCTCTCCCTCCTCTCTCCCCTCCCTCCCTCCCTCCCCTCACTCCCCTACCCTCCCTCGCCCTCCTCTACTCCACCTCTCCCTCCTCTCTCCCCTCCCTCCCTCCCTCCCTCCACTACCCTACTCGCCCTCCTCTACTCCACTCTCCCTCCTCTCTCCCCTCCCTCCCTCCCTCCCTCCACCCCCCCCCCTACCCTACTCGCCCTCCTCTACTCCACCTCTCCCTCCTCTCTCCCCTCCCTCCCTCCCTCCATCAGGTATGTGAGAGGTGCAGTAACCCCTTGGGAGCAATCTGACACTGTCAGAGAAAGAGCAGGGCACATCCATATTCATACCAACAAACACACACACACACACACACACACACACACACAGACAATGAGTTAGCATGGGCTTGAAGACACACACACACACAGAGACAGACAAACAAATACTCACACATGCACACATAAACACACCCTCCCAAACCCAATGCCAGCTGGTAACTCCCCGCATACAGGTGAGAGGGTCAGGGGTAATATAAAGTCACACCTGGGAAGTTCTGAAAACTCTGCCTCACACACAAACACACACACACATCGCTATATCTCTCCAGCTAAAAAGGTGAAGTCCCACAGAACTCATGGTGACTAATATACTATATAACTGCACAATGAGTAAGGAAAAGTCAAGCTGTGCTGTGTTGTGGTGTGGTGATGGGGGAGAAATGTGCTTCCATGGAGAGCTCAAACATCTCAAAGAACTGCCTCACTCCTCCCCTCCTCCTTCTCCCCCTCTCCTCTTCCTCGTCCTCCTCCTCCACTTCCTCCTCCTCCACTTCCTCCTCCTCCTCCTCCTCCTCTTCCTCCTCCTCCTCTGTTCGTTGTTCCTCCTCGTTCTCCTACACAGGTAACAACATCTGGAACAGGGCAGGCCACAAACCCAGGTATTTTAGTGACTCTGTCCTCTCTCTGACCTCCCCCTAAGAACTCCACTCTTGGAGAGAGGGGAGGGAGTGAATGAAAGAGCGCTAGAGAGAGAGGAGAGGAGGAGTTGTCTGACAGTAGGGAGGCATGGAGGAGAGGAGTGAGCGTTAGAGAGAGTCTATGGTTGAATCATTTATAATCCATGATCATGTTGGGTTTTGGGTCTAATGGAGTTTGTGGTGGGGGACACAAACACATTAGTTTAGACTTGTTTATACATCAGCCGACCAGAGTGTGTGTGTGTGCTTGTGTGTGTGTGTGTGTGTGTGTGTGTGTGTGTGTGTGTGTGTGTGTGTGTGTGTGTGTGTGTGTGTGTGTGTGTGTGTGTGTGTGTGTGTGTGTGTGTGTGCGTGCGTGCGTGTGTGTGTGTGCGTGTGTGTGTGTGTGTGTGTGCTTTTAGGAACTGACCTTTATGCACAGCAACACCCCTAAAACCCAGACTGCATAACTGACCTTTGACACTGACATTTCCTATTGGTTAGAACAGTCAGAAATGTGGTCAAACCCTGTCTGACGTCGGAGAGCTAATGCTGTTTTGTGTCCTTCAGGATATTTGTTTGTTTTGAAAGAATACAGCTGAAGATGAGGAGGAAAGTATCGTTCGCTAATGTTTGAACCGCGAAAGCAAACACACATAAACACACACACACACTCACGAGCACACACACACACACATGTTGACCACTCAGGGGTCAAGCTGACAAGAACAAAGAGCTGGTAAATGGCTTGGTTAATAATAGATTGCAGCTAGATATGTGCCTGCAGGACGCGCGCACACACACACACACCACACACACACCTCGCTGGAAAGAGAGAACGTGAAGCCTGCCACAAGTGCCTTGCAAATGACCATGGCTCCAATAGGAGCAGAAGAACACACAATAAAGAACATGGTTTAAAATAACCTGGCCTACTCAAGCCACACAACTCTTCCACATCAATAAGTCATTGGTATTGTTGCCACAGTTCGGCAGCCTGGGTATGTACACTTAACCCGCTGCCTGCCGAGACTGATGCAGTCCAGTGCATTCATTTCATCAGTGCAGTCTTTTCATCCAGAATTGGGGTTATGTACTGTTTCATCCATATCCCCACTTTAATTACAGCGCCTTCAAGGTGTTTACTAGTACGGTGTGTTCTGGTGAAGAATAGAAAACTGTGACTCATTCCCTTACTCAGAGAAGACCACTTCACTAGCAGAGAGCGAGAGAGCGAGAGAGCGAGAGAGCGAGAGAGAGAGAGAGAGAGAGAGAGAGAGAGAGAATAAAATAGTGTGGGGAGAAAGTCTGAAGAAAGCCTAAATCCCATCTGCTTATCACCTCAAGCACATTTCCAAAATCCTACGGCTAAATTGATTTTTTTGACGACGACAGCATTTTTGGGGTAAGTGGGAAATATCATCTCTTCTTCTCTGGTCCCAGAGCACTCTTACTCATCTCACTGCAGTCAGAGAGTAGACAACCACTCAATGATAAAATCTCCATTTGGGTCTCAATGGCCACGCTGCTCAGCTAAGTGATTGCGGCAGGTGAAACATTCATCTGACGGACGCTGCAGAGGGATAGAGAGATGATGTAACCCTATTGACACCGCGTGTCTGCACAAGCCCAGGTGATCAATACAGTTGGCTCTCAAAGTTCTCTTCAGTGGCCAGTTCTACTTCTGGAAAGTATTCCAACTGTAGCAACTAGATCACTGCTCACATTCTGAAATGCACAACAAGTGGGTCACAGCAAGTTAAAAGATAACCCTTACCCATCATATAATGACAATTCTGTTTTAGTGAATAAATGACATATTTGATAGCAGAACACATCTCTCCTGTCCCCTCACTGGTTCCAGACACTTACCCAGCCCGTATCCTACCTCTGTAGGACTGGCCTGCACACCTGTGACCCCCACCCAGCCCATATCCTACCTCTGTAGGACTGGCCTGCACACCTGTGACCCCACCCAGCCTCATTCTGCTGTCTTTGCCGTTAAGGGGATGACGAGAGGAGGGATGGAGGGAAAGAGAAAAGATGGAGGAAGCGGCATGCCATGTGCTATGTTGTCAGAATATTTATAGAGTGCCATTACACATCCTATTGTCTGAGAGCAGTGATGAGAGATACTGTAGAGTGAAAGACAAGAAAACAAAAGGATCAGAGAGAGGGAGCGTGTGCGTGTGTGTGAATGTGTGTGTGCGTGGGTGGGTGGCTTTGTGTATGTGGTTGTGTGTGTGTGTGTGTGGGTAAGTGGCTGTGTGTGTGATCATGCGCGTGTGTGTGTGCGTGCGTGCGTGCAGGCGGGGGTCGCGGAGAGACAAAGAGAGAGACGGGTGCAGACTGACCATAGTCTCGTCCTCGTGACTGTCACTGGTGTCCTCGTTCCTGCGATGGCTTGCGGAGGAGCGGGCGTCCCTCTTACGGCTGGCATCGGTCCCCTCCGTCTGCCTCTCCACATCTGAAACACACACACGCGGATCAGCGCTTGTCCACCACCATCGTCACTGTCATTGTCACAGTCATCATGATCCTCATCATCATCGTTTGCAATCGCGAGAGACATTTCCTTATAACGTGATAACATTTCCTTATAAGTAGCACAGGAAACGTGGTTTGAAAACAAAGTGCTCGTCAGTGAATCAGTGTCAGAGTCAGAGAGACAGTCAGAGATAAAGAGAGAGAGAGAGAGAGAGAGAGAGAGAGAGAGAGAGAGAGAGATAGAGAGAGAGAGAGAGAGAGAGAGAGCAGAAAAAGAGAAGTTGTATCTCCTGTGCAGCAGGTCTGCGGAGGCACTGTCATGGTGCTGATGGATTATGGGAGATTTGTGGGGTGCTGATGACTGTTGGCTTGGCCGGGATTTAAACCTACGACACACAAGGTGTGTGTGTGTGCGCATGTGCTTTACAGCAGTGTCCCCTTTCCTCTCCTCCAGATGTCGAGTCACACTCGGCCGAATCCCCCAGCGTCTTTGTTTCGGTTTAGTTCCTGGAGGAACTCACTTTAAAGGCAATCTGTATCCTATTCACTTCAATCTCCTTTTATGTGTATGGTTTTATATGGGCTATCACTGCAGAGCCCCCAGATGCCTCTCACTGCCATGGCTGGAAGGTGCTGCTGGAACAGGGGCCTCATGTGCCATCTACTCGTTAAAACCTGAGGCTGTACTTTATATGGCCCCACGTGCATCGCACTGGAAGTGGTTCATTACTGCATATTTTGACGGAGAACACACACACACAACGACACGCACGCTCACACGCACTTATCTCAATAAAAGACATATCGTTGTCGCTCACTTTTCTCTCCCAATAACAATACACGCATACACACTCAGGGACGCACACGTATCGTGCCACCCATCTCAATCAAACGTATTCCCCTTCAAATCTTGGTCTTTTACTTTTTTCTCCAAACAAGGACGAGTACTCACTTGTACACACACATACACACTCACACACGCACACACACGCACACTGCCTCATAGAGCAAGAGAGGCAGGGCTGTGATTAAAAAGCAGCTTGCTCAGAGAAACGGTCCCTATAAACAATAATGAGTAGTAATGGTTTTCCAATATGTTCCCTAAACACTGACTGAGTGGGTGAGGGGGAGAGGAGCGGGAGGAGAGGAGAGGAGAGGAGAGGAGAGGAGAGGAGAGGAGAGGAGAGCGAGAGGAGGGAGGAGAGGAGCAGGGAGAGGATGAGGAGAGGAGAGGAGAGGAGAGGTAGAGAGGAGAAACTACAAGTACATCATGTTCTGTCTTACTGTAATGTAGACAGTATTTTAATATATATTTTCCAATGCATTATTATCTTGAATAACTTCAATCTATGTCAAGGGTACATTTCCTTTGTTGTTTGTTTTGATATGTTGCCCCAGTTTTTTTATGCTCAATTTTAATTCAGCTAATAGAACGACAGTTTGATCAGACACAGCATCTCCTGCTCCTGAGGAGGTACATGAGAGCAGATCCTCAGACAGCAGAAACACATTTCTTTTTAACCTGCTCTCTCCTTGGTTCCCCTAGCTCTCCGAACATAAAGCCTTATTTATCTTTGATCCCTGTCAAGTGCAGGGAACCAAAAATGCATTTTTAAAGTTTGAGGATCGAAAAGGAAATAAATAATTTAAAAAAGGATGAAAAGAATGCATATATATGAATTGCCAACGAAGGCACTTCAATTCAGAGACTGAGCAATATCCTGTAAAGTTGAGTCATTCTTTAAACCGCTGGTGCACTAGGAGCCTCTGAGGCTCTACTGCAGTCTTCACGATCAGCTTCTGGACCGGTCTCCTTCATACTACAACGTTTCATCCAAACACCTCAGGGTCAGGCCTCTACCAAGGCCAAGTGAGCAGTGAATTCACCTGACATGAATCTCTAGTAGGATGGGTGCGTAGCAGGGATTGGAACCCCATTCTGGGGGTGAGTGTAGCTCAGTGCTCGAGCGAATGACTGCGGATAAAGAGGTTATAGCCTCATTATGTGGTTATAGCCAAACATGACAGCAGGTGCGCCGTGATACTTTGGCGAGCAAACCTTCTCACGAGGCGGCGGTCCATGTCCCTCTCCATGAATTGTTCATGGTTAAACTTCCAGAGATGTTCAGTTGGCCCACAGACTCTGTGGATTCAGGAGTGTGACCGTCACTGAGACAGCTCGCTTCATGTGGGTACTCCTCTGGATCTGCACACTTGCAAAATGCTCCGGTCTTCAAATATGTATGACGTGGCTGCGAAAGCCATATTCGCCAATACATCATACATGGTATATTAAAGACGAGGGTCTGGGTAGGAAGGGGGGTTGGAAAGCTAGCCAATGCTCCGTCTGCTCTCAAGGATCCATCCAGGATGTCCTCTCCTCCACCCAAGTGGTCGGACACACACAGGACACTGGCGGTGATGCTATGGAGTGTTGACTTCAGATTTACTAGAGAGATTAATCTTCATAGTCTGTCGCCCAAACTGTAAATTAAATCCTGGCTTAGCGCAACATGTCCCATAAATAGAAATGGTAGATTAAGAGCATCACAGATAAAGAGAGAGAGATGAGAGGGGGAAATGGGGGCAATGATGACATTATATAAATGAGGTCATCAGATGTGGTGACTAGTTTTGTTGATTTCAATGTCTAATGGGCGATATCGAGCCAGGATTTTCCCGGGATCATACAGTCATCAAGGACTCAGATGACGATGCAATTCACGAGAAAAAGAATGGTGCTAGCAACGTCATGAATACATCTCAAGCCTCTGCTAAATGTAGTACGATTCTCTTCAGGGAAACGCTCTCCCTCACAGCCTCGTCGTCGACCCTCTCCAGGGAACCGGAGCAGGGGAACCGCAGAGAGGGAACGTTCTAAGAGCACTCTGTAACCAGTCATGACTAACGCAGCCAGCGTCCCTGGCGGAGAGGAAGCAGGGGTTTGTGGGGCATCTCACCGGATGTGGTAAGAAAGCCACTCATCCGCTGTCCTCTCATCCCACCCTGGGACAACCACCCCCCTCCCCCCCGCCCACACACACACCACACACACACATATCTCAACCAGCTCTGCAATCCATTCATCTTCACACGATACGAGAGGAAATTGCTCTTCCATTTTCAACACTGCTGCGCTCGATCTTCACTTGGGTATCATCGTCAGCGTAGGTCGACACTTCATCTGAAAGTAACCATTCCTCTGAAGTTTGACTCTTCTATATTACACCCACTTTGCTGTGGACCGTTGGCAATCCGGCACCAGCAGAAGTGGTAGGACAGGCAGGCAGACATGGTGGGGAGGACTGGAGGCCAGCTGCAGAAGGCCAGGTGTTGGAGCCAGTCCCTCAGCTGCCAATGGACCTCCCTGCGCTGCCATGATGGCTCTGACGTGGTACTAAACACCTAGCTGGCAGGTTAACAAGAGCCAATCAGCTGTGGGCCTGTCGCCTTGGCAACTGGGTGGAATAGAGTACGTTCCGAGGTTCTGAGCCTTGGTTCTGTTCCACATAATTGGTCCCTGTCTTCTAGTTCTGAAACACTGGCTGTTTACTCTGGAGAGAGAGAGAGACGGAAGGGAGAGAGACGGAAGGGAGAGAGACGGAGGGAGATGGAACGAGAGAGATGGAGCGAGAGAGACTAGAGAGCGAGAGAGAGTAGATAGAGAGAGAGAGCTCTCGCGCGCTAGCTCTACTCTCTCGTCGCAGTCGTCTCGACGATCTCGACTCTGCTCTCGCTCATCGCGCTCGTCGAGAGATCGCTCTCTGCTACGCTCTCTCCCATCTCTCTATCGATTGCTTTGCTATCTCCCCTCGCTCTCTCGATAGCTCTCTCGATCGAGCTCTAGCGAGATCGTTTTATCCTCTAGAGGACAGAGACAAAGATAGGAAGTGTTTCAGAGTGGGCTTAAGGCTCCATCCATGACAAAAGATAATAACCACTAAAAACAAAAGCCTTATCAGAAGTTCAAAGAGGGAATTTGGTAGATCCAGACAGTAATGTCGGGCTGAAGAACTTTCTCCCCAAGGCTGTTTCTTCTTCAGCTCATGTATGTGTCATGGTTCACCTTGCCTGGCCGCGCGGCCGAACCAATCATCCTCTCAAAAACTCTCAACTCTTAGCCCTTTATTGAAAGATTCTGAGCACCAATCATCTATTGTATGTGTGGTGTGTGTGTGTGCGTGTGTGTGCGTGTTTGAGAGACAGAGACCTCACACAGAGAGAGAGTCAGACACTGAGACACGCAGCCACACATTTCAATTAGCACTTGGCCTCAAGGGAGAAGCGCATTCCAAAACAGTGAACAAAGATTGATATAAAATGATGAACACTCAAAGGACCTTTCGGAAAAAAACAATTAGCTTCGACAAGGATAAGGTAAAGGTGTCCCCTTCAGGGACATCGAGGGACAGGAGAGGACGAGGGACGGAGACACTCTTAGAACATCGAAGTAAAGCAAAAAAAGAGAGAGGGAGAGACAGAGGAGGTTTTGGGGAGGACAGG
Source organism: Mallotus villosus (assembly GCA_903064625.1). Classification (NCBI taxonomy): domain Eukaryota; kingdom Metazoa; phylum Chordata; class Actinopteri; order Osmeriformes; family Salangidae; genus Mallotus; species Mallotus villosus. Next base: position 12,120 of record CAEFZP010002014.1, on the reverse strand, counting down.
GAAAAAGACGGGTACAGCTTTCTCTAAATTATTCATGCCGTTCCTGTCATCCCCCTGTGAGAACTACCAGCACTGACGTAGAGAGGGAGCGTGTTCAGCTTATACCCAAATCTGCCTGATCTAGGGGGAATCTACCTGCGTATGCTCTTAATATACCTGGGATACATCCTTAATAGACACTTAGTATACCCTGGACACACACTGGATACACCTCGACTAGAAATAAGAAACGCATCAAAGAGAATGTCAAACATCGCAGAGGAAAAAACCCTGTTTTCTAAATGACAGAACAGACTCCTACGACAATAGTTACCCTTGTAGGGGGTTTGAATATTGTCCAAACAGACAAAACGATTCCCCTAGGGTTAAAGGAAGAGGGGTAAACTGAACAGTATAATTGTTAGGACGAGTAAGATGTAAGACAGCCAGCGCTGAGGAGAAGCCCCGGGAGATCGAGAATTAAGAGAAGAACCATTCACAATTCCCTTGATTCCCAACTATTATCCAGGGAACAACCAATCAGACCACATATTGGCCCTTATCAACATGTGACGACAAATGCAAAGACTCCATCCAGCATCTCCAGTCTTATGAGAAGTGGGGGCAGGGGTGTCGCCCGGCCTAGGGGCTAGTAACAAAAGTCTCAGGTCTCGGCGTCAAGTTAATAATATTACGTATTATGAATAAGTGCTGTTCACTGCACTAAGTCTATGGCACTAAGTCTGTCACCTTCCCTTCTGCCTTTTCCAAGAGGGAGGGGTGTCTCAGTGCTGCCTCTGTCCTCCCTGGCTGTGGGCTGCATTGTGTGGGCGAGCTAAAGGGCAGCTTCCTAATCGCCCATTCATCAATGTCACAGCAGCCCTCTACTCCATTACTGAAAGCTTAATTGCACAGATCAGGGCAGTTTATTGGCTGTAATTAGCCAGCTCCATTTGGCCAGCTCAGCCTGTCGTAGTACACTGCATTTACTATCAGTGTGTGTGGTGGGGCGTGTGCGTGTGTGCATCCACACCAGCAATCTTCACAATTAGAGAGAGCTGGGGGGAATGAGAAAGAAAGAAAAAAGAAAGAAAGAAAGAAAGAAAGAAGAAAGAAAGAAAGAAAGAAAGAGAGAAACAGAGAGAGAGACAGAGAGAGAGACGAGAGAGGAGGAGAGAGAGAGAGGAGAGAGAGAGAGAGAGAGAGAAAGAGAGAGAGAGCGGTGAGTTGGCACAAGGAGCAGGGAGGGATCTGAGACTAGCCAGAGGAGTTGACAGAAAGCTGTTTAATGTGCTGTAATCTGGGTCAGGAGCACCGAGGCAGGGAGCCATGGAGATGGCTGGCCACTCTCACCCTCTCTAACCGCCCACTCACTCTCCTTCTCTCCTCTCACCCTCCTCGCCCTCCTCACCCTCCTCACCTTCCTCCTCCCCATCACAGTTCTCCCTCTCTCCTCACCCTCCTCCCTGTCACTCCTCTCCTTCCTTCCTCTCACTCTCCGATCCTCTTCTCTCCCTCTCGTCTCCGTGTCTCTCCTTCTCTCCCGTCACTCTCCTCTGCCCTGACTCTCTCCTTCTCTTCTCTCCCTCTCTCCTTTCCAATCCTCCCTACAACCCTCTCCACGTCTCTGCACATACACATTCACACACGTGCACGTTGTACACACACACTGGGCCTCAAGGGACAGCACGTTCAAAAACAGTGACTAAAGATTGATCTAAAATGACACTTTCTGAAACAAAAAGGATGACACAGACACACACGCGGCCACACTCCGGCTCTCGCCGGCCCGAAGGCCAGTGGAGTTCATCTGAGCAGTCCCAGACAGATTAAGCTGCTTGGTTAAAAAGAGATCAGATGACGAGGCTCGATTAAACGGAGATTAGAATCTTAGAGTGGAAGTGTTTCCTAACAAACACATACATAACAACAACAGTGTCGGCAGTGTGTGTGTGTGTGTTTGTGTGAGAATGTGTGAGTATGTGTGTGTGTGTGTGTGTGTGTGTGTTTGTGTGAGTGTGAGTGTGAGTGTGAGTGTGTGTGAGTGTGTGTGTGTGTGTGTGTGCAGCTGGAGGCACAGGTTGACCCCCTCACTGCTTCCTAGCCTTGGGTGCTGCTTTAAGGAGGGGAGCAGAGAGCTCAGCCTGCAGGCATCTCACTGAGCCTAGTCATCTGACTGGCTGTCTTCCCTGCCCGTCAGCCTCGTTGCTTGGCACCCCCCGGGGCTGTGACCTCACCGGCTGACCAAGGGTCTCCACGAATTGCCTTGGGCATCAGGCCCGGTCGCCACGGCAACGGGAAACATTTCCATCACGCTCAATGAAACAGAACATCCAATAAAGAGCGGGCGGGAGGCGGGTTGCTTGTGCCTGTTTAGGGAAAAAGGGGGGAAGAGCACAACGGGAAAAGGAAAAGAGGATCAAGAGGAAAGGAGTCGGGTGGGGGAGGCTGGGTGGAGTAGAGAGGAGGGGGGATAAGGGACAGGCTGGGTGGATGAATGTGGACCTTGTTAAAGAGGTAGGAGGCTCATGCTTAGGCCCACCTCCAAACTCAGACTCTGAATGAATGTTAGTACGCCCCTGTGTATCACAGAGGGATGTTTGTGTGCGTGTGTGTGTGGGTGTGCATGGCTGTGTGTGTGTGTGTGTGTGTGTTTGTTTGTATGTCTTCCAATCAAATAAGTACGTGTATGTGGTGGGTCAGTGGGTGTTTGCATGCCTGTTTCAGCGTTTGCATACCCCACAGAGACTTGCTTGTACCCACACAGCTGACACACTTATACATACACACACACACACACACACACAGCTGACTCTCCTACACACACACACACACAGGGGACTGTGGCCAGGCTAGGAGGCCAGGCTATGGCTCCTATGACCAGGGCCACAAAAACACATTCCGTATAAACCAGCTCTTTGTTCCTGTGGCAGAGGAAGCTTGTGTGTGCTGGCAGGCGTGTGGCAGGGTGTGTTTACACTGAGGCCCTGTGTGTGTGCCTTACGAAGCAAAGCTCCATGACGTTAGAAGGATATGACTGTGAGTAGCCGCCTTCGTACACAGACAAAAGTGTGTGTGTGTGTGTGGGTGTTTGTGTGTAGTACGGGTGTACGACGTGTTCTTCTGTAGAAGATGTGTGTCCTACAGCAGGCTGTCCACTCCATCTGTAAGAGGTTAATGCCTCTCTGAGCAATCAAGCACACACACACACACACATACTCACACACACACACACACACACACAGCTGTCGTGCAACAGGAGCAGCCACTCTCCTTAAAACGGAGAAGATAAGAATCCTTCTAGCTGTGTGCAACCAGGACAGCCACAGCCACCGTGTCACTGGGGAAGGAATTAGAGCGTGCGCGCAGGGGTCAGGCGTTTCCACAGCCCCCCCGAGCTCATAAGCATACATTTGTAAACAAACGAGTGAGGCAGGAGCTAAGCTGACTTGTTATGGAGCGCTGAGAGGGAGAGGCGTGGAGCGATAGGCAGAGAGGAAGTGTGTGTGGAGGAGGTGAGCGCGGAGGTGAGCCCCTTCTCTAACAGCCCATCCGTCTTCTCCCCCCGTCTCACGCGCCTGCCGTCGGACAGCTGGCAGCAGGGGGAGGGGTTCTGCTCGAGCCCCCCCGTCTTAGAACCACTCGCCTCCTCGCCGTCGAGTCACAACACCTGCTGTGAGGCATTTTGAGGCTCACCACTTCCTAGTTCTGTCAGACCTTTGTGTGCCTGGCATCTTTGAAACAGCCTTTTTTTCTGTCCAATCTGGCTCTCTGCTTCATTCATCTATGTGCTGACCGTCCGCGCAGCCCCGCCCCTCCCCAAACGTCCAGGCCCCCGCCGTCAGCCTTCAGACTGTGTCCTCCACATATCAGACCTTGTGTAGGGGTTGTTGTCGGGGTCAGACACCGACAAGAACAAGAGTGAGAACAACCGCAACAACAACACCAGTTCCGAATACCAGCAAGGTCAGGGGACGGAGAGTTTTAGCAGAGGGACTGAACACTTACAGGGAGAGAAGGAGAGAAGGAGGCTGAGATGAGAACAAATGAACAGGACAAATGAATCCCTTGGTGGCGGGAGAGTTGCTGGTAGTCTGAGAAAGAAAACGGGGAAAGTGTCAAGCGAATGAGGACGAATTTCCGAAAAACTTGAGGCTGACCCCAAAACCTTCTCGACTCATTTTTCACAATTACGTCTCTTTCCTCCCTTTCTCTCTCTCTCCGCCCGTCTCTCCGTCTCTCTCTCTGGTTGTGATTAGTGTGTGATGACTGTCCCTGTGTAGAACACCAGTCAAGTCATTATCCCCCCCTCTCTGTCTGATTCCAATCATCCCTCCAGTCATTACACCCCTGATCTTATCAGCGGAGAGAGGAAACGAAAGACAATAGGAAGGAGAAAGGAAGGGAAGAGAGGAATGAAGAGGGCGACGGAGGAGAGCGGTGTGGACCGAGAAGCAAGGGATGAAGAAAAGAAGATGGAGGAGGAGAGAAAGAACACAGAGAAGACAAAGGATGAAGGAAGGGGGGGAGCGAGGGAGTGTGGAACACGAGAAGAAAAGAGGAGGAAGGGAAGGGGATGTGTTACATGCAGGGGAAGGGGAGGAAGCAGGAGAGGGGGAGAGGGAGGAGGAGGACAGGAACAATAATAGCCTTGTCTTATCTCCGGCTGGTGATAAATCCCCCCTCTCTTTGGGGAGTCAGGGCTTGCGCAGCAGCCTGGCCACAGAGGAGGCCATGCCAACTGCCTGATGACAAACCTCCTCTTCCCACACAACCTCCACTATTTACGATGGGGCAGTCAGTCCGACGGGGCCCGGGCCTGGATCTCCATCCATCCTGGCCCCCCCGACTGACACTCTCAAATGAGCCACTCTGTCACCCCAGCGGCTCGGTCGCTATGGAGCCATGCACGACTGTCACACCCTGACCGTCACCTCTGTACTTCTCCAGCCACTCCCTGACCCCGTGCACTTCAGGCTCACAAACACTAAAACGATTGGCGTAACCGCCTCATCTTTTTTTTCCAAGGATCTTTGTTTTTAAAAGTACCTGTTTCAGGAAACAAGTCGGCAATCCGGTTATGCTTAGCAGTCCCAAAAGCTGTCTGGCCGGGATTGAATTTCATTGTTTTCAGATCCATTTTCTGTGCCTAACAAATCACATAGGCACACACCAAGTGGATATAATGTTTCAAAATGTCTCTAATATCCAGACATAATAATATTCGTGTCTATCTTCCCTGGCCTACTGATAAACACGCTGTATTCTAAATACATTCAGACTTTTAAATTTGTCGAACAATGTATGAAATACCGGAATAAATGAATAAATTGATGAATGAATGAGCAGGCCCACTGAACCTACACTACCACTACCAACCTAGTGTTCTATGTGACCGATAGTCTGTCTGGAGGGACAGAGTGCGCACCACACACATACACACGCACAAACACTCCCACCCCTCCCAACCTAGCCACTAATTTATGCCTGCTGCAATAGTTTGCATTTTGTTTCATGTGTCTGTTTACCCATTTATGTATTCCTGCTTGGATTAAATTATTCATTGATGTGCTGGTTTGTATTCTCGTGGCGGTGCGGGGCCAGTAGTGAAGGGATGGGGGGGGGGACTGATTGATTGACAGCTGCAGGGTGGTGTCGGGAATAGAGGGGAGAATCGGTAAATAACAAAGCGGGCCGACAGAATTAGAGAGTAGAAAAATACAACGAAAGGCAAACAAACATGACATGCTCACTTAGTCTGGGATCAGACACAAACACACACACACACACACGCACGCACACACTGACACAAGCCATCCAATAGGAAGGGTACATTCCCTGTCTCCCTAATGAGGCATGGTCCCTTTACTGTCACCACACCGACAGAATCCTGCCTTGCCAACATCTGAAATCATCCCACAAACACAAACACAAACACACACACACACACACTCCCTGTAGGGTTCATATCACTATCCCCAAGCACAGTCAGCCTTGGTCTCCTCTTCACCCTGTGGTGCCTTGAATAAACGGCAGCATGCATATTTATAGAAATGCTTGCTGTGGAAACCTCCGGAAGACAGCATGAGACAGGAGGAGAGGGAAGAGGAGAGACAAATAGAGGAGAAGAGGGGGGGGGTGTACCAATGCTTAGTCATGTATGACTGATATGCCAATATCAGTGGCCCAAACTTGACCCCAGCTATCACTCCCAGAGCCTCAGTCCAGAGAGGGGAGCCAGAGTCCAAACACAGCCAGTTAGCCCCGGGCTTGGCTAATAAGATACTGTCCTGGGGAAGCTAGATAGCTAGATGTCTGTCTTGTAATTATTTTATAAAAATGTTTTAAACCTTTCAAAACTTTTTTTAACCCTTTAAAAACTGTTTTGGGGGCGCACACCTTTTCACACACACGTTTGTTTCCTCGCTGTCCGTGAGAGAAGAAATGAGTTGCGAGCCCTGCACACACCCTATGTTGTGAAATGATCACCATCGGCAACACAGTTGAACAGAGCACTGGGGAGAAGCACGGTAGAGTTTTTTTATATATCACCTAAAAAAAAGGAACCATCATCATCCAATCCCCAGCCCTGGACCCAGAGCAAAACTTTTTTTCTCACACACCCACACGAACACAAACACACACAAGCTCCACATCTCTGTCTCCGAGTATCTGCCTGTTTACCTTATTTCTATGTTTTGATTTCTTTTGGGTCTCTCATGCTCCCTCCCTGCCTTAAAATTCATCACACTATCCGACTATGCGGAGTGAAGGATAACAGAGAAGAGGAGAGAGAGTGGAGGAGGATTAACAACTGAGAGACTATACGGTGTACTGCATGAAGGAGCGTGTATGTGTACTTCCATACATGAAGGATCCCTTCAGGAGATGAGGAGAAGAAATTCTGCAGAGATGACTGAGGCTGTGGGCAGACAGCCCACACATTTACACAATAGCCTGGTCTGTCATTGGGTTACTGCTGGCGCTGAGGCTGAGGCTGGGGCTGAGGCTGAGGCTGGGTCAAGAGCTGGGGCTGAGGCTGGCCTTTGTTTCAGCTTGTCCACAACAACAAGGGAGCCACAGAGAAGGCCGGCCGGCGGGAACACACACCGCAGCTCCCTGTTGCTGAAGCACAGGACGC
>CAEFZP010002014.1:0-2500 GCA_903064625.1 Mallotus villosus | reverse complement strand
ACACACCGCCAGAGCAGAGCAGAGCGGCCCTTGGTGCCGTCATTGTCCCTACGCTATTTTCGACAGGCATAAACAAAGACTGCAGAATGTAGGACATGGCTGAGAGGCAGGCGATCTTAGGACGCTATGTTGCTTTTCACACACACACACAAGAGGCTTTAGAGAGGAACCCTCAGAGGTTAGGGCTAAGCCTGCTCTCTGTCGCGGGCCCACTGAATCCCTTTGTAAAGCCATGAAAAGCACAGGCAATCTTCATGCATTGATAATGCTTTTGGGAACGCGTGTGTGAGAGAATGGGTCTGTGTGTGTGCGTGTTAATGAGTGTGTGTGTGTGTGTTAGTGTGTGTGTGTGTGTGTGTTTTGAGCTACAGGCGTATTCTACTTATCCCTGACCCAAACATGAGAAGGCTCTCAGCTGTGTGTAAGGGGAGACGATGGAGAAGAATTGTCTAGGACATCGAGCAGGTCAGATTTCATGACCGTTAATGCGTCGCATACTCGCAAAGACACACGCACACGTCTCTATACACCTACACACACATGCAGAGGATAGCTGAGCTGTTCTGCCAGCTCAGTGATCCTGGGTGACATTGGAGAGTCCAGAAAACTGTCAGGTGTAACAGAATGAATGTAAACATGATTTACTAAGACCCCAGAGCTACAGACAGACTCCACCTTGGCCTCTGAGCAGTCCGGGGCCTCGCTACCCTCCAGAGCAGTAGTGTGTGTGTGTGTGTGTGTGTGTGTGGGGAGGGGGGGTATCTGGTGAGTCATTCTGTGTCGGGTGTGTCCAAGCATCTACTAGACATGTTCTAACATGGTGTATCCATGCATCTCTTAGCGCTCTGTTAAAAACCTCCCTCTGAAAATCAATTTCCTAAAGATCACACATTTGTTCCACGGCAGGCTATGTGGCCCAGAGTGCCTTGGTGGAGAGGGGTTTCATTAAGAGAGCCGGTCTCAGCTGAGCTGCCGTTCAACAGAGTTCAAAGCCATCGATTTGCACAACAGTCCCTGGCTCTTTTAAAAAGATCCACACGTTTCTCAAACCCCCAACTCCTCCAAGCTCGCCCCTCCCTGCCCCCCAGACCTCCCCAGTACAGGAAGCCAGCGGCCGGGACACTAGGGCACCCCCCCCCTCCCCCACCCACCACAATGCAGGAAACTCCATTATTAAAACTCACATTCAGCTTATGAGCTTATGGTGTCTATAGCAGGACAGAGAGATGGACAGGGTATAAAGAGCATGTGTACAAACAGCAAGGAAGGGAGCTAGCACACAGAGCACGTGTACTAGACTATATCAGGATAGGGCGCTAGCACACAGGGCATGTGTTCTAGACTACATCAGGACAGGGCGCTAGCACACAGAGCATTTGTTCTAGACTACATCAGGACAGGGAGATAGCACACAGAGCATGTGTTCTAGACTACATCAGGACAGGGCGCTAGCACACAGAGCATGTGTTCTAGACTACATCAGGACAGGGGCGCTAGCACACAGAGCATGTGTTCTAGACTACATCAGGACAGGGCGCTAGCACACAGAGCATGTGTACTACAATACATCAAGATAGGGCGCTAGCACACAGAGCATGTGTTCTAGACTACATCAGGACAGGGCGCTAGCACACAGAGCATGTGTTCTAGACTGCTGCACTACCCGAGAGCTGCTGATGTCATCGGCGCCGTTCATGCATGTCACGCATGAACCTAAACAGAGAAGGCCATCGAGCTAATCAGATCAATATGCCCTCTCTAACCCCTGGCCGCGTGACCAGGAGATCCAGGACTCAAGGTGATCCCAGCCCCACCAGCTCCGCCCCGCCAGCTCCGCCCCGCCCACCCACACAGCCAGCCTGGTCCACTTTAGCTTTATTGACTCCGTTCGCACGCCAAGTGAGACCTAATTATGGATCTGATCCGTTGATCTATTGATTGCTCCAAATGGAGAGATAAACACGCCACCGACACCATATTAGGTAGTGTTGCATCATGGTAGGTCTGACGGAGGCCTTTCCTGTTACTGGCATCTCTACACGCACACACACACACACCACACACGCACACACAAGCACCTGTAACTATTTGCAGTACACTCATGTTCGTATGTACTGTAGCTGAATGTGCTCTGCCACAGGGAGACCAACAGGGTGGAAGAAAAAAGAAATATACATTTAAATAGAAGAGGAAGAAGGGGAGTTATGTTCTACTCTTCAAGTTACATTCTTTGTGTGGGTGTGTGTGCGTGCGTAAGTGTAAGTGTGTAAGTGTGTGTGTGAGTGTGTGTGTCTGCCACCAGTCCAGCCCAGCCTGTTCAGCTCAGGGGGACACAATCCTGCAGGGAAATCAGAAGTCTTTGTGTGATTTAATACCACGCTTGTGTGGCCACCATGAATAGATGCCAGGGGAGAGCACTGGGTATGGGAGGACACCCAGAAAAGCCTGGCACAAAGAGAGAGAGACAGTAAAAAGAGAGAGAAACAGAGAGAGAGAGAGA
>CAEFZP010002013.1:27500-47733 GCA_903064625.1 Mallotus villosus | reverse complement strand
AACGAACAACACCCCCACAAACTGTTTGTTGTGATTTGGTTGGGTGTTTAGCATCATCCTGCTGATCTCCTCCTTCCTGTAACTCCTCCTCTCATGCTCCCTCATCCTGCTCCCTAATCCTGCTCCCATCCTACCTGTGCCTACCTCCTCTGATCCATCCTCCTCCTACACCGACTACGGCGCAATACCCTACCTGCCTGGTCACTGCTCCCTCCGCAAGAAGAAAGAAGTAAGGAGAAATCAGAAGAAGCGTCCCTACAGCCTCCTGCATCCCTCCTCCTCCTCCTGAACTACCTTCCTCATGAGCAATCCTCTGATCGCTCCTCATCTGCTCCCTCCTCCATGCTGCTACCGACTCATGCGTACCTCTAAAGATCAACCTAATACTTGCTTACTCTCCTACTTACCCTCAATGGAACTCTGGAATCTTACCTGCATTAGCAACCACACAGCATCTCTGCAAAGGAAATTATTGTAGCGGGTGCTAAGTGTTTGTCTGTGTCGTGTGTTTCTGTGTTTGTGTGTGTGTGTGTATGTAATGTGTGTGTGTGTGTGATTGCTCCAGGCTGGTGGAGGTGAACGGGGGTACTGTGGTGGGCTACAATGAGGAGGAGCTCTGCTCCCTGCTGCTCCAGGGTCCTAGTGCTGAGATCGTGGTTCTGCGCAGGCCTCCTCTCTGCGCCCCCCCCCAGCAGACCCCCCCCGGTCACCACGACAACCAGGAGGCCATCATCACTGGTCACCACGACAACCAGGAGGCCATCGTCACTGGTCACCACGACAACCAGGAGACCATCATCTTCGATCACCATGACAACCAGGAGGCCATCGTTACTGGTCACCACGACAACCAGGAGACCATAAACTTCGATCACCATGACAACCAGAAGGCCATTGTCACTGGTCACCACGACAACCAGGAGACCATCATCTTCGATCACCATGACAACCAGGAGGCCATTGTCACTGCTCAACACGACAACCAGGAGACCCTCATCTTCGATCACCATGACAACCAGGAGGCCATCATCACCGGTCACCACGACAACCAGGAGACCATCGTCCACTCAACCCCCATTGACCGGGCATCTGTCACCACGGCAACTCCCCAATTTCATGAGCTTATGGCGATTTGATGACAGAGATTCATGCCCTCTTCATCTGTGTGTGTGTGTGTGTGTGTGTGTGTGTGTGTGTGGTGTGTGTGTGTGTGTGTGTGTGTGTGTGTGGTGTGTGTGTGTGTGTGTGTGTGGTGTGTGTGTGTGTGTGTGTGTGTGTGTGTGTGTGTGTGTGTGTGTGTGTGTGCGAGAGCATCAAAGAGAGATGGACAAAAAGAATGAGATTCTTTTTAAAATATACTTTGTCCAAAAGGTAAACAAAATGGTACCGTACCATGTTCCCCTGTAGCTGCAACACATCCTGGTAGATTGTTGCCACTTCATATTCATGTCACTTATATGTTTGTTAGCTATTATACCAGTTACAGTATTCATGTATTTTGTTAAAGTAATGTGACCGTGTTGTGTGTTGTTGGGTATTTACCATTCCATAGTGGTATATGTAACTTCATTCTGGGTAGGTACTGTGCTAGTATCGTCCATATTGTGTCAGTAAAGGGTGGATTAGTAAAAAACACAGGCCCTGGGCTAGAGCGGGGGGGGCGGTCTCTCACCATGTCAGATCTGTACACTGAATAAATCTCTGTCAAAACAGTTTTTTTTTCTGTCCTTGTTTGACGTGACTGTACACGTGTGGTGTCAGAGATGGGACAGGAGAAAGCCCTACGGTTCTCCAGCGTTGACGCTGCTCCAGGCATCTGTTTCCAGGAAGCACTGAAGATCTTTCAAGGTCACGGCAAGGTCATCCTTATGGATTTACCCCTGCAGTGGTTACAGACGCATATGTGCTACTAGAGCCTTCAGACACAACATCAAGGATTTCTGCATTCTCTCATCACATACATCCCGCACACTGTACTGCAGCCTGGTTAGTAAGTTGATATTAACGCAGAAGTGAAGACCTGTGTATTTATCCCGTCCTTGGTTCTGTAACTGTATCAGCACTGCTCTGTGAATACAGGCTTCACTCAGGAAATGCCTCATTTTTCATTCCTGCTCTCCTTCATCAAGTGGCAGAGAATCAGGCTGAGAGGAGATGGGGGGGTGGGGGGTGGAGCCTGAGGGGAGGAGGGGTGGAGCCTGAGGGGTGGGGGGGTGGAGCCTGAGGGGACGGGGTGGGACGGGGGGAGAGACTAAGGGCCTGAGAAAAAAAGGTGTGTGTGTGTGTTTATGATCTTGTGGTGAAGCCTCAGGTCCGTGGTATAGGTCACTAATGAGAGACGACATTTTCTGGTAGAACAGGAAGGAAGAGAAGACAAAGAGCTGGGGCAGAAAGAAAGAGAGAGAGAGAGTGGACAAAAGAGAGACTACTAGAAAGAGAGAGAGAGGGACCTAAAGAGATTGAGAGAAAGAAGGAGAGGGAGGGGATGAGACAGAGACACAACTGTGTGTGTGTGTGTGTGTGTGTGTGTGTGTGTGTGTGTGTGGGTGTGTGTGTGTGGAGAGAGAGAGAGAGAGAGAGAGAGAGAGAGAGAGAGAGAGAGTGAGGTCTCACAGAGACACAACAACCCAAAGGAGAAAATGTGTCATGGCTGCCTTTATGGAAATCCATTAACACAGGAGGAGGGAACTGAACTCCCACTCATAAACACTGTTCCTGGCAGGGCTAGAAAGACTCTCTGACACACCCAGTAACCAAGTCACCCCACCCCACCCCACCCCACACCACCCCCACCTACCCCACACACCCTCACCCCACCCCTCACAGCCCCACCCTCCACACTCCTCTCACAAAGGACTTTGACAGTAAATGGAAAGAGCAGAGCTGACCCTTCCTGTGTAGTAGCATTAACAGAGGCCCAGTCCGGCCCCTGAAGCCCCCAGTGGTGAGAGGAGAAGGAGCAGCAGGAATCAGATGGTGGTGCGATGCTAAACAGACCCGTCCGTCACCCTCATATCTGGGGCATGGCTGCTCTCCCTGACCCAGGATGTGACTGACCCAGGCTGTGATCATGTGACTGACCCAGGAAGTGACTGACCCAGGAAGTGACTGACCCAGGAAGTGACTGACCCAGGATGTGATGACCCAGGAAGTGACTGACCCAGGATGTGACTGACCCAGGATGTGACTGACCCAGGATGTGACTGACCCAGGAAGTGACTGACCCAGGAAGTGACTGACCCAGGAAGTGACTGACCCAGGAAGTGACTGACCCAGGATGTGACTGACCCAGGAAGTGACTGACCCAGGATGTGACTGACCCAGGATGTGACTGACCCAGGAAGTGACTGACCCAGGATGTGACTGACCCAGGAAGTGACTGACCCAGGAAGTGACTGACCCAGGAAGTGACTGACCCAGGCTGTGACTGACCCAGGATGTGACTGACCCAGGAAGTGACTGACCCAGGCTGTGACTGACCCAGGCTGTGACTGACCCAGGAAGTGACTGACCCTGGATGTGACTGACCCAGGATGGTGCCGTACATCTGTTCTGCCTTAACAGGCCGTCTCCTCTGTCTCACCACCTCCATCCTCTTCTGATAAAACAGGCCAAGCCTGCCCCAACCAGAGGACTTCCAGGTGGATCTCTGTCCTACTCAAACCTCAGACCTCCTTCAGCCCCCGCCCCCGCCCCCCTCCCTCCTTATGACATTTAAGAGCTCCTGGGATCTGTTTGAAGTGGGAGAGAGGCATTAACTTTGGTTTCCTGCCCAAATCCCACACGGGCCAATAAAGAGTGTTGCAGGTCTAAAAACCACCAAAGGAATTCCTGTCCACGAAATGTTAAACAAACAAGCTTGGCATTTATCCTAATATTGAGCTGCTACATCGTTGAAACGTCTCCTCCTGAATTACTGAAACTCCACCACGTCTCTGTGAAAGATTTTCTCTGGTCGTGACCTTTAGTAAGAATGTCTATGGGAGAGGAAACGAGAGGACGTTCCTGTGTGAGTGAGTGTGTGTGTGAGCATGTATTGAAAAGACAATTACCTAAAATAATGAAGTTAATTGGGAAGGAACATTTGAGTTAGTTTAGTGCGCAATATGACTCAGCCCGCTTGAGAAGGATTCTTCATATATTCGTCAGAGTTGGACGTTTTAGAAGTGAGACTCCGACCAAGTTGGACGAGGGGAGCAGATGTAAGCTACGTGGTCGCAGAGACACGGCCGATGATCGCCCGCACCTGGGATCAAACCCTCCGACTCCGACTTCTCAATCACAACCACTACCAGCTATGCCAACGAAAAGCTAGCGTTGTTTAGCTGGCGCGGGTGGGTGTGTCGGTGTGTGTATAGCCATATCTGTCCTGAGGAGTGAGTTTAACCGATCTACCCCGGCGACACTTAATGTATTTGTTCTATGTGATAAGATGTCATTAATTCTTAATTGTGTCTGTCTTATCTTGGTTTTGTGAGATGTAAAATATAAATGTTGATGAAGCGATGTTTCTTTTTCTATACTACTGGAATTGTGTGAAAAAATAAAATATCTTGTATTAACCTCAAGCTTGGAGCTCTGCTGCCCTCTGTTGGTCATTCCTGTCATCGTCCCCTGAGTAACATCCCTATGGTAACATCACTCACTGTTGATGATGTTACTTTTAAGAAGACAATTATGGAAGCAAATCAGTGCCATAATGTTTTGAATTTTAAAAGGCATCGAATACTTAATATTGAAATTTAAACAACACTGAATTCTCATCTGAATATATTTCAATGTAAAATCAAATTCAGTTTGCTCAAATTCGAGCCTTAAAAAACGATCTTTAAAAATTAAACCCTAAAAAATTCGACCCTATCAAACTCGAGACGAAAATGTTCCAGCTAAAAAAAATTGAGCCCAAAAAAATTGAGCCTATAAAATGTAACCTTAAAAATTCGAGCCTATCAAATTCGACCCGAAACATTTCGACTTTAAAAAAATATATTTAAAAATATTTTTAACATCCGGGATATCAAGGACAGGTAGAGTATGGAAGCAAATCACTGAATTCTCATCTGAATATATTTCTCATTATCTGAATATATTTCGATGTAAAAAAAAATCAGATTGCTCAAATTCGAGCCTAAAAAATTAGATCTTTAAAAATTCAACCCTATCAAACTCCAGCCGAAAAGGTTCCAGCTGAAAAAAATCGAGCCAAAACAGTTCTAGCCTATAAAATCCGACTTTAAAAAATTCGAGCCTATCAAATTCGACCCGAAAGATTTTGATCTTAAAAAATCTGATTTTTAACATCCGGGATATCAAGGACAGGTAAAGTATGGAAGTAAATCACTGAATTCTCATCTGAATATATTTCTCATAATTCTTATCTGAATATATTTCAATGTAAAATAAAATTCAGGTTGCAAAAATGCGATCTTTAAAAATTCAACCATAAAAAATTCGACCCTATCAAACTCGAGCCGAAAACTTTCCAGCTGAAAAAATTCGAGACAAAAAAAATCGAGCCTATAAAATTCGACCTTACAAAAGTCGAGCCTATCAAATTCGACCCTAGAAATTTAGAGTTTAAAAAATCTGATTTTTAACATCCGGGATATCAAGGACAGGTAGAGTATGGAAGCAAATCACTGAATTCTCATATGAATAAATGTTGTCATCATTCTCATCTGAATATATTTCTCATCATTCTCATCTGAATATATTTCAATGTAAAATAAAATTCAGGTTGCTCAAATTCGAGCCTTAAAAAATGGATCTTTAAAAATTCAACCATAAAAAATCGACCCTATCAAATTCA
Organism: Mallotus villosus; assembly: GCA_903064625.1. Lineage (NCBI taxonomy): Eukaryota > Metazoa > Chordata > Actinopteri > Osmeriformes > Salangidae > Mallotus > Mallotus villosus. The sequence goes on along the minus strand of CAEFZP010002013.1, from coordinate 41,924 downwards.
AGCCGAAAATTTTCCAGCTGAAAAAATTCCAGCCCAAAAAATTCGAGCCTATAAAATTTGGGCCTAAAAAATTTGGGTCTATCAAATTCTACCAGAAAAACTTCTTAAAAAATTCAGATTTTGAAATTCTGAATTTTCATCAGAATATATTTCTCATCATTCTCATCTGAATATATTTCAATGTAAAATAAAATTCAGGTTGCTCAAATTCCAGCCCAAAAAATTTGAGTCTATCAAATTCTACCCGAAAAAATTGTTACTTAAGTACAGTAACAAAGTATTCGTACTTTGTTACTTCCCATCTCCAAGCTCAGGTGTGAAAGGCACGCCACTCTCTGTATATCAAGCCTCCGCAGGCCCTTATGACACATTCTCAATAATAAAGATAATTAAAGAACCACAAAATAAATCATATGATTGATGACTGGTCTGGCAGCATACAGTAATGTGAATTTCTGGCAGCGAGCGCATCTCACCTGCTGCACACACACAGACCTCTAAACACTCCTCACCGGCCAATTAAAAGCTAATGAAAAGACCAGGAGGAAGGAATCTATGGTCTGTTTGGAGGAGATAAACACAGCAAGCTTTTGCATCGTGTACCTTCACCTCAGGACTCCAAACTGACACAGGTCTGCAGAGAGTATCAGTCCCCTTCAAATCCATTCTCTCTGAAATCAAAAACAACACAATGGTCTGTCTCGGCAATAAAGCCTTTAATTAAAGCAGGATAAAGAGGACTGTCAGATAGACAGGAAAGAGGAAATGAATTCACCGTGAGCCCCCCCACCTCCTCCCCTCTCTATCCCCCCCTGCCCCCCTCCCCCCCTCTCTCTCCCCACCCCCCCCTCTCTCTCACCCCACCCAGCTGAGGTTAGGAGATCCAAGAGCAAACAGTTTGGGGATTGTTTTGTGTTGGCATACATATTATATCATGGAAATATAGCTCCGTACACAAAAGAAGGGGGCAAAATATCCTAATAAGGAGGAGGAAAATCATCTAGGGGAGAATATTAACGGAAGAAAACATCAAAAGGCTTCTAAGCCTGTGATGATGCCTGGCTTGTCTTTGGGTCGGTGTTGGGTTTACTTGCATAATCACATTTTCTTCCCACACTGAACAACAAGTACCTCATTTATAAAGCACTGCGCAATTACTGGCAGTGGTTCTGGAGCTGGCACTGGTGGTGATGGGTTAGGAGGAGGGGGTGGAGGAGTGGAAGGAGGAGGAGGGCGAGGAGGAGGAAGGGGTGGAGGAGGGCGGGAGGAGGAGGAGGGGGAGGAGGGGGAGGGGGTGGGAGGAGGAGGAGGAGGAGGGCAGAGGAGGAGGGGGAGGGCGAGGAGGGGGGAGGGGGTGTGAGGAGGGGGGAAAGAGGAATTGAAGGAGTTGAAGGAGGAGGGGGGAAGGAGTAGAGGGGGGAAGGAGGAGGGGGGGGAGGAGGGAAGGAGTAGAGGGGGAAGGAGGAGGGGGAGGGAAGCAAGAGGAGGGAAGGAGTTGAAGGAGTTGAAGGAGGTATGTAATGGCTCACAAAAGCAAACAGTTACAGTAGAAACGTAACCAAAGTCCTCCCGTCTTCATAAAGACAGGGCTGTCCAACGCTGCTGTGGGGTTCTACTCCGAACAGAGTTATGATGAACATGATTCAGCCTGACAACCAGCCTGGCAACCAGCCTGGCAACCAGCTCATGATCACAACCAGCTGTGCTGGATTTGTGCTGGAGTGAAAACATACAGGAAGGTAGATCTCCAGGAGCAGGGTCAGCCAGCTCTTATTTATGGTGAGGACTGACTGAATAGTAACAGCAGAATGTCACCATCAGGCCACGATGAACCCAATGAAACCTGCACTGTCTAAACACAACCACCAGAGGGCAGTAGAGCTCTCATTATGTATCAACATGGTTGTGCTTTTGGTTTGCATTGAAATTGCGAATTCTCTGTTTGTTGACATAAAAAAATAATACTTCTATCCAAATGTTCAATTTGAAGAAGAGCCAGTGTTGCCACCCACTGTAATGCAGCATGTTCACAGAGAGAGAGATGTGAGACAGGATTTAATCTGTGACGATCAGAAAAGCGGGTCATGACTGATTTTAGATGTGCTCTCAGTCAGATTGAAGCATATCAAAAGGGCCAATATGAAAAATCCAAACCAAATTAAACGACATCGTGCTCACAACTTAATCCGCTTCTTCTTTGACCATCTGATAGATCTTGAGATGAGCTTCTCCAGCTTCTACAGCTTCTACCCCTACTACAGCCTCTACAGCCTCTACAGCCTCTACAGCCTCTACAGCCTCTACAGCTGGGGCTCCTGGTTGTCTGAAGTCCTCAGATGGTCAGTGTGCTGTCCTCTGGTCTGACTGAGGAAACGTCTATCTCCAGGGGAGGGGAGGGGAGGGGAGGGAGGGGAGGGGAGGGCTGGGCAGTGCTGGGGAGGGCAGGGAGGGGAGGGGAGGGGAGGGCAGGGCAGGGCTGTGGAGGGCAGGGCAGGGGAGGGCAGGGCTGTGGAGGGCAGGGCAGGGGAGGGCAGGGCAGGGCAGGGCTGGGGAGGGCAGGGCAGGGGAGGGAGGGGAGGGCAGGGCAGGCAGGGCAGGGCAGGGCAGGCAGGGCTGGGGAGGGCAGGGCTGGGGAGGGCAGGGCAGGGCAGGGCAGGGCTGGGCTGGGAGGGCAGGGCAGGGGAGGGCAGGGCTTGGCGCCTCGTGGAGAGAGGAGGACGCCAGGCATGTGCACACGGTCCACAGCAGGTCAGCGGAACAGGAAGGAACTCAACGGGGAACGCCAGGAGGAAATGATGCGCATGATGAGCGCTGAACGGCCGGCCACTGGGACAGCCCTCACCGGGCAGGGGGTAGGCTGGAGAAGAGAGAGGGGCGAGGGAGAGGGAGAGAGACGTGGAGGGAGGGTGACAGAGAGAGAGAGAGAGACATGGAGGGAGGGTGACAGAGAGCGAGAGAGAGAGAGACATGGAGGGAGGATGACAGAGAGAGAGAGAGATAGCCATGGAGGGAGGGTGACAGAGAGAGAGAGAGAGAGAGAGAGTGAGAGAGAGAGAGATGGAGGGAGGGAGGGTGACAGAGCGAGAGACAGAGGAAGAGAGAGAGAAAATTTACGTCATGATAACAGTCAATGTCAAAATATCCATCATTCAGTCCTATAAGGAAAAGCATCTGGTACTACTACACTGAGAAATTCAACGTTATTAACCACACATTCGTTACAGAGACATGGCAAAGATATGTTTTATTCAATTTCTATTTTGTGAATCCCGCTTGGCAGCTCTGATCTCCAGCTCCTTCACACGAGTGCAGATATTCAGCCCAGAACTGTCGAGAACTCCCAGGACTGTATCGAGCATCGTTCTCCCTCCTCGTCTTGAAGCTTTTTCATCTCTCAAGGCCCTCACACAGAAACAATGACCTACTTCTCCTGTCCCTGACTGCTCTGTCCCAATCACAGTCCCTCTGCTCCAACTGCAGCACTACAGAGAGGAGAGAACAGGGCGAGCCAGATAGACATACACAGGAAGGAGAGAGAGAGAGAGAGAGAGGGAGGGAGATAAACAGAGAGAGAGAGAGAGAGAGAGAGAGAGAGAGAGAGAGAGGGAGATAAACAGAGAGAGAGAGAGAGAGAGAGAAGGAGGGAGATAAACAGAGAGAGAGAAAGAGAGGGAGATAAACAGAGAGAGAGAGATAGAGAGAGAGAGAGTAGAGAAGGAGGGAGATAAACAGAGAGAGAGAAAGAGAGGGAGATAAACAGACAGAGAGAAAGAGAGAGCGGGAAAGAGAGAGAAGGTGATAAACAGAGATAGAGGTAGAGAGAGAGAGAGAGGGAGGAAGAGAGAAAGAGAGAGATATAAACAGAGAGAGAGAGGGAGAGAGAGAGTGAGACCACACCCCCTTCTCAGCATAGTGAAGAGAGCACATCAGACAACAGGATTGATTCCATGACAGGTTACAGAGGATGGAAATGGAGGTCTGATTCACTGCGGTTCCTCTCTTGGGAAATTCACTCTGGGGATGCAGGAAATCAGGTCGTTGTGTTCAGGTGTGACTGGCATTCAGCAGCCTCTCATGTTAGAAAACAGCCAGCAGGGAAGCAGTGCTATAGGGCCAGGCAGTGTGCACATACATCATAGTTAGGATCGTAATGTACAGCGTCATAAGAATGACATGCTGTGTCACAGTGACATGTTGATGTGTAAATATATGAACTGAGCCTTCAGAGAATAGCCATTCCATCTTTGTAAAAAAAGAAAGAAAAGATGTATGATTCAGTAGAAGTTGGAGAGATTGTGGTTAAATTAGAATACGGTTGTATAATTTATTTTATAAGGCACTGACTGTGACCGAGGAGGGTCTTTTCACAGTGATGTATCTCCATAATCTCTTCTGATACGCGACATACAGCCTGCCTTGGTTAATTTCACTGGCATTTAAAGGGCTCAACTCAATCACTCAGACCACTCAGGTCTACCGCTGTCTGCCAGATTGAATTTTCAAGCAGTGGGAGTAACGTTTGAAAGACATGTCCTGACTAAAGTGTTAAACCTGAAGATACTGAACCTAAGACCGTTTCAAAAACCCATGTTGTCCCCCTGCATGTCAATTCAAGATGAATCGGGTTTTTTTCCTCCAGGAGAAATCCTTGCTGGTCCTCGCGAGGGCCCTCGCTGCCCTCCCAGCCCCCTGGGGAGCAGGCAGAGACAGGCAGAGAGTGTGGCTACATGTCCATGTCACTCAGGACCTCCTCCGGTGATGCAGATGGACAGGAGAGTAAACACACAGCAAATTGTGCAGGGAGAAAGAAAACGTCCTCGAGTCCCACGGGGGTGGAGACCAGCTGAGGGGAGAGGACCCTGGACATGTCTGTCTGACTGCCTGTCTGTCTGTCTATCCCTCCTGACTGCCTGCCTGCCTATCTGTCTGTCTGTCTGTCGCTGTCTGTCTGTCTGTCTGTCTGTCTGTCTGTCTGTCTGTCTGTCTGTCTGTCTGTCTGTCTGTCTGTCTGTCTGTCAGCTGTCAGTCAAGCCACCTGCCCAAGGGCTCGTGGTTGTCCTTGCCCCCCTGCCCTCTCCTGTCTGCCTGTCTGCCTCTCCTGTCTGCCTGCCAAAGAAAACACAGACAGGTGAGCAGTGGGTTTGATCCAGCCGCTAAGTGTATCAGAGGCAGTGTCTCAGAGTCCAGAGAAGCTACGCTGCTACGCTAAGACGTGCGTCCTCTATGCTACGCTAAGGCCTGCGTCCTCTGTGCTACGCTAAGGCGTGCGTCCTCTGTGCTACGCTAAGGCCAGCGTCCTCTGTGCTACGCTAAGGCGTGAGTCCTCTGTGCTACGCTAAGGCCTGCGTCCTCTGTGCTACGCTAAGGCCTGCGTCCTCTGTGCTACGCTAAGGCCTGCGTCCTCTGTGCTACGCTAAGGCGTGCGTCCTCTGTGCTACGCTAAGGCGTGCGTCCTCTGTGCTACGCTAAGGCCTGGGTCCTCTGTGCTACGCTAAGGCGTGCGTCCTCTGTGCTACGCTAAGGCCTGCGTCCTCTGTGCTACGCTAAGGCGTGCGTCCTCTGTGCTACGCTAAGGCCTGCGTCCTCTGTGCTACGCTAAGGCGTGAGTCCTCTGTGCTACGCTAAGGCCCGCGTCCTCTGTGCTACGCTAAGGCCTGCGTCCTCTGTGCTACGCTAAGGCCTGCGTCCTCTGTGCTACGCTAAGGCCTGCGTCTCTGTGCTACGCTAAGGCGTGCGTCCTCTGTGCTACGCTAAGGCCTGCGTCCTCTGTGCTACGCTAAGCCTGAGTCCTCTGTGCTACGCTAAGGCGTGCGTCCTCTGTGCTACGCTAAGGCGTGCGTCCTCTGTGCTACGCTAAGGCCTGCGTCCTCTGTGCTACGCTAAGGCGTGCGTCCTCTGTGCTACGCTAAGGCGTGCGTCCTCTGTGCTACGCTAAGGCCTGCGTCCTCGTGCTACGCTAAGGCCTGCGTCCTCGGTGCTACGCTAAGTGTCCTCGGGGGAGATCGGCTTTGCGCTTAAAGTCACTCAAGGACAGAACGCTTCACAGGCCGGTCGGACGAGGGCGTCTCTGTGGGAGAGAAATCACTTCCGCCTCAATTCCCACATCTAGGAGGACTGCCTTTGGTGGATGCTGTTTTATCTTAATGATTGTTGTAATAAACTGAGGTAAATATTTACCACAACACTTGATTTAACCCCCGTGCTCTAAACTAACCAGCCTCCATGTAGTCCGAGCCTAGGTGTGTCTTCCATGTATCATAAAACGAGACCCTCCTCCCAGCTAACATCGCCGTTGTTTTGATTTCTTCCCCAGGGTGCTAAACGACCTGTGTTTAGACTTCCACTCTGCTTGTCTAAATTACAGACATGGAGATGAACGACTCACCAGGGCTCGTCCCCTCCCTCTCCTCACCTCTACGCAAGGTGACCTCCCTGTAACATGATTTACAGCTGAACGGCGTGTTAGCACTTCCTAGGGTAGCAGCGCTGCATCAACAATGTGGCGTAGTGACTGATCACTTGGCTTTATCCTCCCGTGTTTTTTTTTGTTTTTTTTTCCACGAGTACGATTCAATAACAGCGATGGTTTGCGCTGTGGTGGGTTTCGTTTACGCGACGGGCGCTGTTGGCCGGGACGGAAGCCGTGGCAACAGGACGGACGCCGTGGCGAGCGTCTCTGGATGAAGGAAACACGTGTTGTTTCAATATGATCAACAGCCTCCCACTCACCCTCCCACATGTTGTATTCTGAGCTCACCGCCACGGAGCAGAAGAGGATCATGGGAACATTTAAACTGAAATCATCTGAAGAGAGACATATTAGCTTGTGGGAGTTATTGTTATTTAAAATACACATTTTCTTGTGAATTTCTTGTGTATTAAAACGTTGTGTTATCGGGCCGTTAGCGCTGTGTGGACCGCTGTGCTGTGGACTATGAGGGACCGTTTAGGAAACAATGCAGACCGTTCTTACACAAACACACATGAAAACTCATGTGGAGGCAGGAGGAGGCCTGCAGGATGCTGCAGGAGGGTAGGGGGGGGAGGGTATTTCAGGGCAGGGCTGTCTCGTTTCTTGCCGTAAAATGCACGTTTAATATGTGAATGTGGATGTGTTTGTGTGAGGACAGTCTGGGTGAGTCCCTCATACTGGATGAATGAGGCACTGTGAGGCTGCTCCCCTCCTCCCCTCCTCCCCTCCTCCCCCTCCCGCTCCCCTCCTACCCTCCCGCCCCTCCTCCCCCCTCCCTCCCCCCCTCCCCAGCCCTCCCTCCATCTCCCCCCCCTCCTCCCCCTCCTCCCCCCTCCCCCTCTCTCTGCACCCCCACTGTGACCAAATGAAATATGGATTTCCACGTCCATCTGTCTCCTCGCGCCTCTTCTTCCCTGTCAGGTGAGAACCCCACACTTCAGAGACAAGGAGCCAATCACACCAAGAGCCAATCACAGCAGCCGATGATGTCAGAGGGAGGGGCTAACAGGACTGAAGCTTGACAAGTTTTGGCGGTGCGTCACGATGGGTTCATAGTTCATGGTTTACACCAACCACACATCACAGCAGCTGCCTGATTGAAGACAATGAACAAGGTTCATCAGGGCTTAAACCTGGATCCAGCCATCCGGAGAGAACCTCTGCTTCATGTGCCAGGAGACACAGTACACAATGTTTCCCCAATTAGCTATTTCAGCATGGATACACGCTTCTGCATCCCAGTAGCACACAGCCGTCAGCCTCTTCGAACTCAACCACACACAAACCCCCCCGCCCACGTGTGTACGCACTCGCTGACACTCAAACACACACGCACAAGCGTGCAAGAGCACACACACACCCGCACATGAGCGTGCAAGAGCACGCACGTACACAAGCGTGCAAGAGCACACACGCACGCACATGAGCGTGCAAGCACACCGCACACGAGCGTGCAAGCACACACCACGACACAAGCGTGCAAGAGCACACACGCACGCACATGAGCGTGCAAGAGCACACACGCACACGAGCGTGCAAGAGCACACACTCACGTACACAAGCGTGCAAGAGCACACACTCACGTACACAAGCGTGCAAGAGCGCACACACAGACACAGCCACCCCCACCCCCCCTTCCCCACCGCCCTCGCTCAATATTGTTTCAATGTGTCACTTTAGAGCCAGGATGGCCTTTGCAGAGCAGATAAAAACGTTCCTCTCAGCAGAGGTACAAAGCAAGCTGTACCTCACCACTGATTCCCAGGATGAAGAGGAAGCCAACAGGTAGCAAAGACATCAATGAACAAACACAACATGATCTATTCAGGTTCCCCTTGAAGCATCTGATTACCAAGTAACCCACAGTCCTGACGCGACCAGTAACGTGTTCCCTTAGAGGAGGAGAGAGAGAGAGAGAGACATAGGGAGAGAGAGAGACATAGGGAGAGAGCATAGGGAGAGAGAGAGAGACATAGGGATGAGAGAGAGACTGGAGAGAGACATAGGGAGCTAGGGAGAGAGAGACATAGGGAGAGAGACATAGGGAGAGCAGAGAGAAACACATAGGGAGAGAGAGACAGGGAGAGAGACAGCAGTTAGACAGACACATCTACAGAGAGAGAGACTAGTGGCCTTTGTTCTTCAGGCTTTGGTTCCAGACACAGACTGAGTGACTGTGAAGGACAGATCCACTGAGACACAAAAGGGAGAGAAAAGAGAGAGGAGAAGAGAAAGAGAGAAAGTGAGAGACCAATAGACACACAGATAAAAACAGGTAAACTGGAAGTCGCTTTGGATAAAAGCGTCTGCTAAATGAATAAATGTAAATAAAAAAGAGACTGATACAGAGACAAAAAGACACAGAGAGAAAGAGAGATAGAGGAGAGAGAGAGACGAAGAGAGATGGACAAGGATGTGCAAAGATAGAAAAGAGAGAAGAGAGGCTGCATCTCTGTCAGTCTAAGAGAGAGAGATCTGTACAGGGCACCTTGGAACTACAGGGTTCAGTGATAACCCAAGAATGAACTGCTCCACAGCTATACACCACGTAACAACACACCATCCATTCACCAGTCTGCAGAGTGCAGGCTAGCAGACAGGAAACACGATTTGTAGCATGGAGGAGCAGTAGAGAGAGACACACCGCTGGGCCAGTCAAGCCTCAGACGGCATTGTGGGATAGCCCGATTGTGGAGGAGGACTTGAGGGGAAATGGCAAAGAATGGGATTAGTCTCCATTACGCTGACAGTGTGAGATCAAAAGCCTTTATTGTTATAATGTTATTACCCTCTCCTGTGTCCCAGTTCTGAGGAATGCCGTCCCGCTTCTAAACCCTGCTTATTTATTTATTTGAGAGAGAGAATATAGGTCACACATTCACACAGCCGATGCATTTTTTATAGTTTTCTGCTTTAATTCGGTTACGTCTGCCAGCCATCGGTACTTTGCAGTGTGCAGTAGTCTGAGAGAATTTGTTGAGGCATTTGGACAACCCGAAAGCAATAGGATGGCGATGATACGTCCAGAATAGAAATGCTTTTCAAATGCGAGGAGGCGTCCCTCAGACAGTTAGAGAGAGAGAGAGAGAGAGAGAGGGAGAAAGAGAGAGAGAAAGAGAGTGCCACCAGCAATGAAATTACCAGTTCTCATATTACATTCACAATATAACAGTAATAATTGTTACGGTCGTGGGTGTGGCAGTGATGGATGGGCATAAACACACACGCACATCATAAACATACGTGCAAGTGCTGAAGGAAAGCATCCCATAATTACCTACTCTGAGACAATATAGCATACTTAGTACACTAAATACATGCAAGCAGTCTCCAACACTCATCATGCTATTGATGTTCACTGAACTGTAAGGGAGATACATGTTCATTTACTAGGAACATGGAACATGTTTCTCCTGATACATGCTCCTGGTAAACTCCTGTAAACTCTACCCTGTCGATCTCAGTACTACTGTGACGCTGCTTCGCCTGTTAATAAGGATTCATATCTTAACAAGAACCTGTGGCTCTGTGATTGGAGCAGAGCATCCCGTGACGGGGCGTCTGAACAGGAGTCAGGCGAGGCAGGAGTCAGGCGAGGCAGGAGTCAGGCGAGGCAGGAGTCAGGCGAGGCAGGAGTCAGGAGTCAGGCGAGGCTGGAGTCAGGCGAGGCAGGAGTCAGGCGAGGCAGGAGTCAGGCGAGGCAGGAGTCAGGCGAGGCAGGAGTCAGGCGAGGCTGGAGCTAAACACAGTTCTAGGAAGCGTCTCCGCGTCAATCGTCCCTCAGAAGATGTGACGAGAGATGGATCTTTCTGATGTGGTACCCGATCGTTTCTCACGCTCAGCAGTTTGCCAAACGACTCGGTAGTTAAATCACCACATTTTCCTTCATTTCCCCCTCATGGTGAACAACCATCAGGCCCAAATATAGCAGAGGAAGATTTTTAGTACTTTTAGTACTTTTGTCCAACCAATCGCGAGGGGAATACATTAAAGCTTCTGTAGGTTACAAAGTCTCCTCCTACACTAGTTCTGTTATCCAACAAATCGACAACACTTGAAATTTAACCGATAATTGAGATTCTGTGAAGCAGTGTTGCGGTAGCAAAACAGCCAAAGTGAAAGCGAGCGAAGATATACAGTGTAACCACTGGAGACTGACTGAAGCAGTGCTAGATTGCATTAAATGGATGAAATGGATAACGGGCCAGGGATTCAGCACAGCAGACCGGAAGAGACAGAGGAAAGGACATCAGTATTGTATATTTCACGCTCTGTCTAGAAACAAAATTGCTAACTGAACAGCATTAACCATGAACGAGTCGAGACATTGATGCTGTAGCCGGCCGGCCCAGCCTCCCTCCAGATCCCAGGCTGGATAAGGAGGCTGTAGTGAGTCATATAAGGAGAGTAAAAGAGAAAACCAATCATCCCACCATGGCAACGTTGAAATTGATTGCTCAGCAATCAGAAATTGGCAACTTAGAGGGAATATCTCACTCGAGTAAAGAGACTAGCGATTGCCTGATGGAAACTGAATAAAATAGTTTCTATGCAATTCATTGTATTCCTGTATTACTTAAGCTGGGTTCTGTTTTCCCATGTAACTTTTCTTAATTTATCAATTGATATACGGTACAATAAATCAAACGAAATCACTCACCAACCACAGACACCTGCCAAGGGATAGAAACCTCTCATGCTGGTTTGACATGAAGAAGTACCCTATTAACCAGCTTGAGTAGGAGACAAGAAAACACTTTCCATTTATTCTCTAATGGAAACGTTGTTTTTGCTTACTGAACATCCTGCTTATTTGATGACTGGAGTTGGACTGTCCTGGGAAATTAACTGAAGCACCAGCTAGTGTCCTGTGTTGCTCCGGTTGTTACGGTATTTGCAGGAAGTGCAGATTCGATGGTCCTTTATATAACCAACAACGTGCGTTTACAACGACGGAGGCGATGAATCCAAATAACTAAGAAAACCTCTGACTCTAGATACGTCAGGACAGTGTAACGTATAATAACCGACAACCAAGTCAAACAAAAACACAGGTTATTTACTCTACTAATGATAATCAGAAACAGGTGTGCAAACAAACACAGGTGTGCGCAATGTTGCGCAACGGACTGGACAGTGCCGCCCTCAGTACTCTGGTGAATCCGAGCGTCGACGTGGAGCCGCTGGTCCAGACGTAACACCAGTTCTTTCCAAGATGTGCTGCACTGTTTACTTGTATCTCGCTTCAACATACTATCATGTTTCCCTGTCGTGTTCCTGCCTCCTGCGACATGGTGGATGAATCAGAATGCCCCCCAGCTGTGAAGGTGGAACCAAGCACGGTTCAGAAGCCTGTTTCTTTACAGTGTTATTATACGGGCACCTCATGTAGGCTGAGGCCTTATCGCAGGGGCCTGGAATAGAATCTGGCCTTGGCCCTTTGGTGTTTTCCCTTCTCCCTCTCTCCCTCTCTCCCTCTCTCTCCCTCTCTCCCTCTCTCCCCTCTCTCCCTCTCTCCCCTCTCCTCTCTCTCTCCCTCTCTCTCTCTCTCTCCTCTCTCTCCTCTCCCTCTCTCCCTCTCCCTCTCTCCTCTCCCTCTCCCTCTCTCTCTCTCTCTCTCTCTCTCTCCTCGCTCTCCCTGCTTTTACAGTCACACTTTGCTTCACATCTGTCTAATAAAGCATGAAAACGGCAAATGAATATATATCTCACTTTTTTCTTTTTTACTAGCCCCATATCTCTGTTTAATGGGACCAGCAGAGGACTCAAAACGTAAGAGAGAGAGAGAGAGAGATGGCACTGATTATGCACTGCAGGAAAGGACTGGGACTTCATTAAGAGCCCTCCACACCAGCTCTTCAGCTAACACAGGCAGCAACACAGCAACAAACACCTGTATCTGATCACTTGTCCCCGCCTCCTCCTCCTTGAGAGCTGCGTCCGTCCCTCCTTTAGATTCTCTGCGGCAGCCTCTCGTAAACACCCCTGAAATCAAGCGTCTGCAGCCGTCTCGGGCGACTAAAGTGAGCCATCAAGAGCAAGCAGGAAATAAAACACCCCTGTTTTCAGGCGTGCGAGTCGGTGTGTGTTTTGTGTAAAGGGGGTTGTCGGCTCTGTGTGGTTGTGTGTGTGGTTGTGTGTGGTTGTGTGTGTGGTTGTGTGTGTGGTTGTGTGGCTGTGTGTGTGGTTGTGTGTGTGGTTGTGTGGTTGTGTGGTTGTGTGGTTGTGTGTGTTTGTATAGTTGTGTTATTCCTAGTGAGGCTGTAAACAGCGTCTGGCGAGCGTTTTGTCGCCGATCCGCGTCTCGTCGGGGACAGCTGGGTGATGGAAACGGGCTGATCGCTGCTCATCACCCCCTCCCCATCACCACCCCCTCCCATCACCCCCCCCCCTCCCCTCCCATCACCCCCCTCTCTCTTATAAATCTGCCTCTCCCTGTTTACAGAGGTGGGCTGGGCGGAATACAAAGAGGATTCTTGACCAACACCTAAAGGATAGTTTTATGGGTATTCCCTGTCAACGCCTGTAGCTTGCTTTAGACTGGTGTTTGTGTGTTGTTGTTTGTGTGTAGCTTAACACTTTCACATCACTCCAGACTCACAAACATTAAAGAATATATATATATATATATATTTCCGGATCATATTTTCAGGAATTCTTCTTGTGGACCATCGTTAGACTGAGTGAGATTACTTACTTCCTTCACCTTCAGTCATTTAGCAGACGCCCTTACCCAGAGCGACTCACAGTAAGTACGGGGACATTCCCCCCGAGGCAAGTAGGGTGAAGTGCCTTGCCCAAGGACACAACGTCATTTGGCACGGCCGGAGAATCGAACCGGCAAGCTTCGGATTAATAGCCCGATTCCATAACCGCTCAGCCATCTGAGCCCCATTACTGGCAAGCAGGTTATTTTCCTGGCTCCTCAGATATAATAAGACTCATTCTTGCACCGTGGCGGGGCGTCAGAGAAGGGTTCGCCAGGCGTGTGACCCCAAACACCCTGGGCTCTGTCCCCATCACACACCCTGCCCCTCCAGAAACACACAGCTCAACGCCTTCCAGAAACACAGAGCTCAACGCCTTCCAGAAACACACAGCTCAACGCCCTTCCAGAAACACACAGCTCAACGCCCTTCCAGAAACACACAAGCTCAACGCCCTTCCAGAAACACACAACTCAACGCCTTCCAGAAACACACAGCTCAACGCCCTTCCAGAAACACACAACTCAACGCCTTCCAGAAACACACAAGCTCAACGCCTTCCAAAAACACACAACTCAACGCCCTTCCAGAAACACCAAGCTCAACGCCTTCCAGAAACACACAGCTCAACGCCTTCCAGAAACACACAGCTCAACGCCTTCCAGAAACACAGGGCTCAACGCCTTCCAGAAACACACATCTCAACGCCTTCCAGAAACACACAGCTCAACGCCCCTTCCAGAAACACACATCTCAACGCCTTCCAGAAACACACAACTCAACGCCCTTCCAGAAACACCGAGCTCAACGCCTTCCAGAAACACCGAGCTCAACGCCTTCCAGAAACACCGAGCTCAACGCCTTCCAGAAACACACAGCTCAACGCCTTTCCAGAAACACAGGGCTCAACGCCTTCCAGAAACACAGGGCTCAACGCCCTTCCAGAAACACAGGGCTCAACGCCTTTCAGAAACACCGAGCTCAACGCCTTTCAGAAACACCGAGCTCAACGCCTTCCAGAAACACACAGCTCAACGCCCTTCCAGAAACACCAAGCTCAACGCCTTTCAGAAACACCGAGCTCAACGCCTTTCAGAAACACCGAGCTCAACGCCTTCCAGAAACACACAGCTCAACGCCTTCCAGAAACACACAGCTCAAAGTGTGAAGGTGCCAGCAGTGAGGGAGGACTTGACGAATGTCTTTTTACACATTTCAAATGCAGGTAGTGTGTGACTGTGTGTT
>CAEFZP010002013.1:17500-20000 GCA_903064625.1 Mallotus villosus | reverse complement strand
GATACATGTTAAAGTTCAATTACTGTAATTTAACAAAAGCAATCATATATTTAATGCTGTACAGTACATGATTTCACATGAGGTTTTCCATGACATGAATCTGTGTCACCTCATTATAAGATGATGTGTAACTCTCTCTGTGCATGCATCAATTAAGCAAATGTTGCCCTTCCAAAGATTCATTCGAATTTGCATTGCCCTTTTGTTTTTCCCTACATTAAATGCATATTTAGAGTGAGCGGAATGTTTAAGATGCAGGTACAGATGAAAAGAATCTCAGAACATTCTGTAGCTGCATGTGTCGTTCTCACCGGGCATGGCTGTCACTTTAATTGAGGGGTAGCCTTTGCATATTCTAGTAGCTGCCACAGCAGGTTGCTGCAGCCAATGAGAAGGCTTCCGCTTGCCTATTGGTTTATCCGAGGAGGATGCCTTGCTCTGTTATGTGGGGGTGGGGGTTGGGGGGGGGGTCTCTCTCCTCTCCTCTGCGCTCTGCCATTCAAGCCCTGTAGTCAGCAGAAGAACAAGCACGGACAGAGCATCCACACCTCACGCATCCTGCAGACCTCTCCGCTGCACAGGGGAGAGGGGGAACCGAGAGAGAGAGAGAGAGAGAGAGAGAGGAGAGAGAGAGAGAGAGAGATGAGAGTGAGAAAGAGAGCAGGCTGCCTGCCTAAGGACCACTGCAGCTGTACTAAATCTGGGGCTGTCACACCAACTCTCTCCTGAGCTGAGAGAGAGAGAAATCGAGACAGAGAGAGAGACTTGGAAGAAAAATAGTGATTTCAACAGGGTTAATCTTTGGTCCCGTGCCTTGCCCTCGGAGTGATGGGAACCCAGAGGAGACTCTCTACCTGCAGATCTAACTTCAAACAGAGGAGGGGAACCTCGCGATCGGCAGATTAGGACTGCCTCCTCAGAGGAGAGAAGGAGGGAGAAGGAGAGAGTGGGAGAGAGAGAAGAAGAGCATTTCTACCTCCTGAAAGGTGAAGCCCTCTGGGAGGATTTCTGACTGCACTCTTTCCTTCACAACTCTGCTTCCCTGTCCCTCGTCCTCCTCACTCGTTCCTCCGGCGCTCCCGCCTCCTCGCGGTGGATGATTCTCTGCGTGCGCTCACACAGCTCGCCGGCTGAACAGACTCATGGTCGATGCCAAAGGAAGGAACATGAAATGTCTGACTTTCTTCTTGATGCTTCCAGAGTCAGTCAAGAGCAAATCGAGTAAAAGCTCCAAAAAGAGCAACGCCAGCGGGGGGGGGCTAAGCTGCCTCCGGTCTGCTACGAGATCATCACCCTGAAGAACAAGAAGAAGAAGAAGATGGCAGGGGATATCTTTCCCACCAAGAAGCCGGTCTCGACCACCACGGTCCAGCAGTACCAGCAGGAGAACCTCAACAATAACAACACCATACAGAACTGCAACTGGCAAGGGCTTTACTCCACCATACGAGAGAGGTAGGTGAAGCTGAACCCTGTTTCCTTCAGAGTCTGGACCAGGTACAACTTCTGTCCGCAAGGGAGTCAGGTGGCTTAGCGGTTAGGGAATCAGGATAGTAATCAGAAGGTCGCTGGGTCGATTCCTGGCCGTGACGTTGTGTCCTTGGGCAAGGCACTTCACCCTACTACCCTCCTCGGGGGAATGTCCCTGTACTTACTGTAAGTCTCTCTGGATAAGAGCTATATGACTAAATGTAAATGTAAGTTGCACAGGAAAGGGTTGGAATTGTGCTGGGTGTATTATGCTGCCCATTCACAGGCATACGTGCCTACTTTTACTCTGTGCTCCAGAACCCCAACTGAAGGTGATCAAGAAGTTAGAAGTTGTTTTCCACAGTGATGAGTTGTTTGCACTAATCATTGGCCTTTATAGTGTTAACTGTGCAAACAAGTGTTGCTGTGAGGTGCTCACAGGGTCTGGGAGAGTCTTAGGAAGTGTGTGTGTGTGTGTGTGTGTGTGTGTGTGTGTGTGTGTGTGTGTGTGTGTGTGTGTTGATTCTGTCTCGCCCCGACACCATTGTGTGTGTCTCTGTTTATAAGCCTTCTGGTCCAGGACAGATTGTCACCCTGACACAAACACACACGACTGGCTAGGTTTGATACACACAACATGCAGAGGTTGCACTGGACCGGAAGCTCAATATTTACCTTGGCTTATCAGTGAAAAACCTCGTCTTGATCGGACTAAATGTGTTTTTTAAACCTTTCTTTGTTGTCTCTCCAGAACAGCATGGGGCTGTTTGCTCTGTGACATGTTCCAACACTCAATAATAAATGAAGATTGTTTTATTGTTCCTCCCGTTCTTACGGTGTGGGGATTTTCCACCACGATGCAGCCAGTTCCATTATGGCTTTGTCGATTTATACATTACATTACATTTAGTCATTTAGTAGACACTCTTATCCATAGCGACTTACAGTAAGTACAGGGACATTCTCCCCGAGGCAAGTAGAGTGAAGTGCCTTGCCCAAGGACACAACGTCACGGCCAGGAATCGATCGA
>CAEFZP010002013.1:0-15000 GCA_903064625.1 Mallotus villosus | reverse complement strand
GTCTCTCTCTCTCTGTCTATGTCTCTTTGTGTGTATCTCTGTCTCTCTCTCTGTGTCTCTCTGTGTCTCTGTCGCTATCTTTGTGTCTCTCTCTGTGTCTCTCTCTCTGTGTCTCTCTCTCTGTCTCTGTCTCTCTCTGTGTCTCTCTCTCTCTGTGTCTCTCTCTCTATGTCTCCTCCCCTTGCCCAGTATGTGCTGGCAGTCGGCAGTTCGGTGTTCCACGCCATGTTTTATGGAGAGCTGGCTGAAAACAAGGACGAGATCCGGATCCCAGACGTGGAGCCGGCAGCGTTCCTGGCCATGCTGAAGTAAGGCTCTGTTCCCGTGACCTCTAACCTCTAACCTCTAACCTCTAACCTCCTTATCACTACGTATTTCACCGGTCCTCCAGGCTAATGATGTATTCAGTCAATACATTGTTTCTTACGGTGTCTAAATGGCTCTTTAAACTTAAACAGCACTTAGAAGAACTTCTAACTCAGTTCATCATTATCGTGAAATCATAAATACTTACATTGCTGTGTATATTGAGTCCTAGGTTCAGTAATAGCCTGTTTTAATTAAGATGTTAACAATCTCAGTGTGCTGTGCCATGTCTTCAGTGTTACACACCAGAGAACCACTTCCCCCTCCAGCCTCTCCTGATGTCACTTCCCCCTCCAGCCTCTCCTGATGTCACTTCCTCCTCCAGCCTCTCCTGATGTCACTTCCCCCTCCAGCCTCTCCTGATGTCACTTCCCCCTCCAGCCTCTCCTGATGTCACTTCCCCCTCCAGCTTCTCCTGATGTCACTTCCCCCTCCAGCCTCTCCTGATGTCACTTCCCCCCCCAGCCTCTCCTGATGTCACTTCCCCCTCCAGCCTCTCCTGATGTCACTTCCCCCTCCAGCCTCTCCTGATGTCACTTCCCCCTCCAGCCTCTCCTGATGTCACTTCCCCCTTCCCCCTCCAGCCTCTCTTGATGTCACTTCCCCCTCCAGCCTCTCCTGATGTCACTTCCCCCTCCAGCCTCTCCTGATGTCACTTCCCCCCCCAGCCTCTCCTGAAGTCATAGTGCTCCTGATACAGTTTCCTTTCATTCTCTCTCATCATTATTTCCCCCCGACACGAGATCTACCTATCTCTGCTTCTCCCATTTTCTCTCATTCTGTCTATTCAGGCTGTCGACTCTCTCTCTCTCTCTCTCTCTCTCTCTCTCTCTCTCTCTCTACTCTCTCTCTCTCTCTCTCTCTCTCCCTCTCTCTCTCTCTCTCTTGGTTTTGTATGCTCCCCTGTGTCTCTCGCTCCCTCTCTCATCCCTGACTCGCTCTCCGTGTCCCTGTTTGGTAACCGAGTGGTAAGCCTGCGTGTAGGAGGAATATCTCACTGTGTTCGGAAAAAGACACTAGAGGAAAGGATCTGTTTGTTCCTTCTCCAACGCCAGAGTACCTGGCTATATTTACATCTGTTCAGTTCATTCATTGATGGCAAACAGAAGTTGCCGTCGCACAAACAAAATGAATCCTGCTGTATGTGCTCTACCTTGAGACTCAGTCCTGGCTGAGACGGTATTGTTATGACATATATATTTGTAGAAAATGACTACAATCTTGAGTCTGCGCCTTGTGCACTCAACTTAATCTAACCCGCTCTGATAGAGAGGATCCTGAGCGTGCACTCAGCACGGCGCGGTGAGCACGCTAACGCCTTCTCCTCTCTGCCGTCCTCCACAACAAGGCCGTGGGATGTCTCGCGTCCAGCACACGATCGCCCCCTCCTCAGCCCGTCCATCACTGCCACACTGAGCCGTTTCTAAACCCTTTTTCCACGTCCACAGGTACATCTACTGTGACGAGATCGACCTGGGGGCCGACACGGTCCTGGCCACCCTCTACGCCGCCAAGAAGTACATCGTGCCCCACCTGGCGCGCGCCTGCGTCAACTTCCTGGAGACGAGCCTCAGCGCCAAGAACGCGTGCGTTCTCCTGTCCCAGAGCTGCCTGTTCGAGGAGCCGGACCTGACGCAGCGCTGCTGGGAGGTGATCGACGCTCAGGCCGAGCTGGCGCTCCGCTCCGAGGGCTTCTGCGACATCGACTCCCAGACGCTGGAGAGCATCCTGCAGCGCGAGACCCTCAACGCCAAGGAGATCGTGGTGTTCGAGGCGGCGCTGAGCTGGGCGGACGCAGAGTGTCAGCGACAGGAGCTGACCACGTCCATCGATAACAAGCGGAAGGTACTAGGCCAGGCCGTGTTCCTGATCCGCATCCCCACCATGGCGCTGGACGACTTCGCCAACGGGGCGGCTCAGTCCGGCGTGCTCACCCTCACCGAGACCAACGACATCTTCCTGTGGTACACGGCGGCTAAGAAGCCAGATCTGCAGTTCGCCAGCCTGCCCAGGAAGGGTCTGTCTCCGCAACGATGTCACCGCTTCCAGTCCTGCGCCTACCGTAGCAACCAGTGGCGTTACCGGGGACGCTGCGACAGCATCCAGTTTGCGGTGGACAAGCGGGTGTTTATCGCCGGCTTCGGCCTGTACGGGTCCAGCTGTGGCTCGGCGGAGTACAGCGCCAAGATCGAGCTGAAACGCCAGGGGGTGGTCCTGGGACAGGCCCTCAGTAAGTACTTCTCAGACGGGTCCAGCAACACGTTCCCGGTGTGGTTCGAGTACCCGGTGCAGATCGAGCCGGACACCTTCTACACGGCGAGCGTGGTTCTGGACGGGAGCGAGCTCAGCTACTTCGGACAGGAGGGCATGACGGAGGTGCAGAGTGGGAAGGTGACGTTTCAGTACCAGTGTTCGTCAGACAGTACTAATGGAACCGGAGTGCAGGGAGGACAGATTCCCGAGCTCATCTTCTACGCTTGAGTTCATGTGATTATTTGATCTCGATTAATTCAAATCTGAATCTGAAAAAAACGATACAGACTGTAAATCCGGACGATATTGGGTTTTCTTAGTCGTTCGTGTGTGGAAAGATGTTTAACATCAGCATCCTGACGTTTTACAAACTGAGAGTTCAGCCTTGGTCCTGTGGACGAACATGGTGATAACAAGGACAATGTTCAACAGAAAACAATTATCTGTAAGCGGGAGGAAGAATCGAAAAAAACACTTGAAGATCAATGGACTCCATGTTGTGATTTATCTCTATGTACATAGCCTTGTAAATGATGTTCTGTACATACTGCCTCATGTGGGCTACTTACAAAGGCATCTAATATAATGATTATATGACATTATTTTTATGCTTGCACCAGGTGCGGTGCCCACACATATATATAGCAGCAATACTTTCCATTCTATTCTATTATAATAGTAGCACTTCATGAAGCTTTCTGTACCATCAATTTTACACTGGAGATTTAAAAAAGAAGAACACAATATTCTTATCGAACGTATGAAATCATGAGTCCCATTTGAAGAAATCGCCTTTGTTCGAACGGAGAAGAGGACACCTATTGAACGTTGGTTTGTAAATCTTTGGGTTCATGAGGTTCCAGCTTGGATGAGATATACCAAGGCTTGGGAGGGCTTAGACTGGAAAAGCACTCGACGTAATGAGATATACAACCCCTGTCCTCAGCCGCATGTTCCTCTGCTCTACACCAATCACAACTCACAAGTCACTTACCATTTGGTTTCCATCATATTTGCAAAAAATAATTAAAAAAATATAAACAATTGTACTAATGTGTAGAGTGCAAACTGTTCAGCACTAAATGCTACAAGGAAACACTTTGATACTTATTTTGGTTACCAAGTCTGTCTGCTGTATCGTTTACAAGTGTTCTAGCTGATTCACAAAAAAATGTATTCACTGAAGAAGAGTGGGGCAACTAGTCCTGTGTTTGAATCCTTGACCTTTATTTACCTTCTACTGTAGTTATTCAAGTACTTTATCACAACATGTCATGCACTAGGGTGGACTACAGTACTGTGCATTCATCCCAACATATCAAAACACACAAACATCGCATACGTTATGAATTGCACTGATGTTGTTTTGTAAAACTTGAGCTTATTGTTTTGTCAGTTATTCTTAAAATTGCGGCTTTTTTCCATTTGCTCCTGCGAGGTTGTTTCTCCTGGTGTCTGACGTCTTGTCTGGTGTCCAATAGAGAAGGAGTGTGGGAGACCAGGTGACTGGAGGTCATGTGACCTCTCTGAATGTTCCGGTTCTGTGTTCATGTGCTACAGTGCTGAGAGACATATGATTGTGTATGACTGTCAAAGATGCAAATAAACCAAACGAGTGGTTCTCTACATAGCGGTTGTGTGATTGTTCTTTGGGAAAAAAGCATGTTTCTCCAACTCTAAACAAAATGCTTTGTCTCAGATTTTAGTGCCTAGTGAGCTTTTTCACGTCTAGGTAAGCAGTACTGTACCTCACTCTAGCTGGTAGAAGTGTAGACAGTTCTTATGCAAGAAAACGGACTAATCGTCCTAAAAATAAAACCTTTAGAATCTCAGAAGCTGCTATTCTCAAGGGAGCTCAGTGCGACTTTTTGACATAGCTCCATCCTAATGTCTTTCTCGAGAAGAAGAAGACTTCGGCTCCAGTGGGAATGGATTCTCTGTCTTACTTCCACAAAGTGCAGTTCTTTGTATTGTAAGAGAAAAAGTGAAGATAAAAGCACTCGCGGGACTGATGTCTGTACTTCAAAGGAGAACGAAAACGTAAAGAAACGTAACATAAAAACACCTCCTCTCAGTAATGGTTTTGAACTGCAATGACGAACAGGACTAAAGGATGCCTGTCAACTTCAATTGCCCGGCCCGAATCTCTCGCTAGTTTACTGAAAAGTAAAGAAAGTAACTCATTGTTGAAAATCATTTTTACAGGCTATACAACAATTCTACACATGACTGGTGCATCTTTAAGGTTTCAGACAGTAGGCTACATACCACGATGATTCAGGAGAGTGCTTGGCAGCTGGTTGATTATAATTTAGACCACTCAACACCGAGACCAAGTTTGACAGAACCAGCGAGCGTGAAGCCCTTGATAAATTGAACTCAATATGTCGTGAGATCGCCCGCATCTGTGTGATTTAAAAAATATATGTTTTTGCTGCTAATGTTTTTAAACAGGGTCATTACTTGTGCTGACGGTGGCAGGGGAGTGGAGAGAGCGAGCCAGGACACAGCAGGTCTGCTTTCCACTGTGCCATCCCCCCTCTGCACGCGGCTAACAAAACCAATCTGCCTCACCACAATTTACAATCCACTTAGGTGGGTGAAGGATCCGTAAGCACCTCAGTCAAGTTCTTATCAGTTTAAGAGCATCAACTTGGCAGTATCAGTGAAGTGAAGAAGAATTGTGCTCGTTTTTTTTGTTTTTTTAAGGCTACTGTTCAGATTTTATTCTTCAGATTCAGGCTTTTTCAGGCGGTGTCTGCGTTGTGTTGTGTCGTGTTAAGCTCTGTGTGAGTTCAGGTCCCAGTCTCAGTGCTCTTAGTAAACAGCTTTCTCGCCAAAAGCCAACAGATCAATTCTAAACCATCAATCGGCAGGAGCAGGGCTGCTGCGATTAATTGCAAATAAAACCCTGCCATTTATCTCCCCCAAACCTTAGTCTGAGAAACAAAACTATTAAAGAGTCGTTTGTAGGTGACTTTGAACTGGTCTGAAGGATTTAGAGGTCGATAGTCTGTATTGAGTCTTAGTTTGATGAAATGCCATAATATATTTGTTATCAAGGCAATCCAATCGCATCCTACAGGGTTTAAAATCAAATGCATGGTTAGGATCCCAGTAGGAACAAAACTGACAGGAAGAGAACTGTAAAGTCGATGCAATATTGATAATGGAAAAATGGGCAGTGAAGACGATTCCTTTCAAATGATGGAGGAATTTCAGCTTTCCGGAACACTCCCCATAACAGGATCCCTATGGCATGTTTCTTTTAGTCAAATACTTTAGTTAATTTCCCCCCAAATAAATGAAAATAGTTCTGATTGTTGTATCTGTACAGTACGGGAGTCTTGGATGCAGTTTGTGGGTCTATGCACTATTGACTGGGAAAGTCTAATTGAGGGTTTAATTACATTTCAATACGAATTTAGGATGAAAAGATTCAGAGGGTCTGGAGGGAGGACTGTGGATTAACTGTGATCAACATCCCTAATGTTCTCAAAGATCAATTATTCCAAGTGCCAATTCCTCCACTGCTGTGAAGAGAATCGGGAAGTCCCATGATGCACCTGATGTCCCATGATGCACCTGATGGATCTGTTTGCTCCTGTACCGTATGTTTATAATGCTCCACGATAATCCCATATCTCTCAGAGCACAAATGTTGGCATATAAATGTAGAAATGGATTATGAAGTGGGATGTGAAAAAAGGATAACCACCACTCCCTTGTTCAGAAACACAGAAAATTTGCCAAATTCAGGATGTTAAATAGCGAGATGCGTGTTACTCTGGCAGTGTTTGAAATGAGCCTTGTGGAATCCTGGCGTTAGTTCAGATTTCACTTCTAAGGCGAATTTCAAATGAATTGATAATAACTTAGAAGGAGAGGAAGTGTTGCTCTGTAACATGAAAGTATTCGTCTGAGTAAATAATTCAGGAATGTGTTTTGCGAATTTCAACGGAAATCCAAATTCCCCATCTTTCCATATCCACTCAAGCCTGGTATTTTCCTCAAACCCTTTTTCCAATCAAAAGGAAACTAGCTTTGAGGTGAAGGCTATCTACATGTGCCCTGAATCTCCAGTCTGAACACCACGAGTCTCCCACAAAAAGACCCAGCGACTGCAACAGAACGACTGTCCTGGAAGGGCTGTTGAAGGTTACAGTGTATTCCTGTCATCCTGGCAGCTGTAAGCAGGGTGTTCCAGCCTGTCTTCATCCCCCCTCCTCTGCTCACGATCCCCCGTCGCGCAGCAGCCAGTCAGGCAGAGCGAGGACGGGGCTGATGGGAGCTGAGAGGGAAAACAAGGGACACGTCCAGACCAGACTAGTATTCAGGCAAAGTAGTCAGGCCCGGGATGATTATCACAAAGGTTATTGGTCGTCCACTAAAGGAGCGATTCATCATGTGTGTGAACGGTGAAAGGTCAGGTGGGTTTGCGAGTGAGGTGTTGAGGCACAGAGAGGACAGAGGCGTGAGCGATGGACGCCTCCTTCCTCTTCATCTCCCGTGCTATCCTCCACCCCGAGGCGTTCGACGCCCTCAAATGTTGAGGGATATTATTCCAAATAATCTCCCATCTCTGCGATGGCAGCATCCAGCTAAGAGCGATCGTGATGCTCTGTCAGATCAGCTCTCCGATTGTGTCTCATTTATCTATTTATTTATTCATTGCTATGAGGCAGTGCTAAATCGTTTCAACAGGCTGGGGGCATTTGAGAGCCTTGGCTTTTATGTAAGATTAGCCTGGTTATTGCTGTGTCACTCACTTCCAAACAGATCAATATGTTGAGGATTTCTAGCTGGTAAGCGCTCCATATACCAAGTGAATTATGATTGCTTT
The DNA here is from genome assembly GCA_903064625.1 of Mallotus villosus. Taxonomy (NCBI): domain Eukaryota; kingdom Metazoa; phylum Chordata; class Actinopteri; order Osmeriformes; family Salangidae; genus Mallotus; species Mallotus villosus. The sequence goes on along the minus strand of CAEFZP010002013.1, from coordinate 7,538 downwards.
GGAGATTGGATTTTCAGAAATAATGTTTGGTGAGACTCCACATGTATCGCAGCTCATAATCCTCCATCTCAAGACAAACAGACAAGAAAAACACAGCAACAGTGTGCCACTCACTGAGCTCAGATGGGATCTCTCAGCTGAGCCGTAAAGACTAAAGATCATGTTTTACATAATAGTATATTTATCCAATAAAAAAACATCCAATCTTAGAGAGATATAACTTTACTACCCTGAGGAAACGTTCCATTTCTTTCCCGCTCTTCCTCAGGTCCATACAGTACCTGAACGTGTCGCTGATGCCTTTATGTTAATGAATCCTTTTTTCTCTTTCTCCAGAAGCGTGGCCTCATATACCTGTCACACAGAGCTATAACAGCAACGCATGATCAAACCCCCCCGTGTTGTCAGGCACAGGGAGAGGGAGAGGGGCTGAGCTCTGGAGGTGCTCAGGGAGAGGGAGAGGGAGAGGGAGAGGGAGAGGGAGAGGGAGAGGGAGAGGGAGAGGGAGAGAGGGAGAGGGAGAGGGAGAGGGAGAGGGAGAGGGAGAGGGAGAGGGAGAGGGAGAGGGAGAGGGAGAGGGAGAGGGGCTGAGCTCTGGAGGTGCTCAGGGAGAGGGAAAGGGAGAGGGGCTGAGCTCTGGAGGTGCTGAGGGAGAGGGAGAGGGAGAGGGGAGAGGGAGGGAGAGGGAGAGGGAGAGGGAGAGGGAGAGGGAGAGGGAGAGGGAGAGGGAGAGGGAGAGGGAGAGGGAGAGGGAGAGGGAGAGGGAGAGGGAGAGGGAGAGGGAGAGGGGCTGAGCTCTGGAGGTGCTCAGGGAGAGGGAGAGGGAGAGGGGCACAGGGAGAGGGAGAGGGAGAGGAACAGGGAGAGGGAGAGGGAGAGGGAGAGGCACAGGGAGAGGGAGAGGCACAGGGAGAGGGAGAGGGAGAGGGAGAGGGGCTGAGCTCTGGAGGTGCTCAGGGAGAGGGAGAGGGAGAGGGAGAGGGAGAGGGAGAGGGAGAGGGAGAGGGGCTGAGCTCTGGAGGTGCTCAGGGAGAGGGAGAGGGAGAGGGAGAGGGAGAGGGAGAGGGAGAGGGAGAGGGAGAGGGAGAGGGAGAGGGAGAGGGAGAGGGAGAGGGAGAGGGAGAGGGAGAGGGAGAGGGAGAGGGAGAGGGAGAGGGAGAGGGAGAGGGAGAGGGGCTGAGCTCTGGAGGTGCTCAGGGAGAGGGAAAGGGAGAGGGGCTGAGCTCTGGAGGTGCTCTGAAACCTCTCTTGAAGCATGTCCTCCTAAGGCAGCTCTCTCTGTTTGATAGTATGGAGAGAGAGAGAGAGAGAGAGGGCCCTCCCCGGGGTCTGGAATAATGAGTGTGAGCTTACTAAACATGATCTGCAGGGCTCTCAAATAAGCTACTTGAAAAAGAGTGAGCTTGAAACACTGCAACAAACTGCAGAGTGTGTGTGTGTGTGTGTGTGTGTGTGTGTGTGTGTGTGTCTGTGTCTGAGTGCATGTTCTGTGTGTGTGTGTCAGAGTGCAATTTTGTTTGTGAGTGCATGTTTGTTAGTGTGTCCATGTTCCTGTGTGTGTGTGTCAGAGTGCATGTTTCTGAGTGTGCCCATGTTCCTGTGTGTGTGTGTGTGTGTGTGGTGTGTGTGTCAGAGTGCATGTTTCTGAGTGTGCCCATGTTCCCGTGTGTGTCAGAGTGCATCTTTGTGAGTGCATGTTTGTGTGTGTGTGTGTGATCTATTCCATCAAACCTGAAAAAAGACAAGTTCACCACATTACCTAGGCAACTTAATTACTGTAAATTTACCTTGCAAGCACAAAATTCCCCCCAACTAAAGGTTTTTGTGGGTGATTACAGTCATGGTTTTCTTTATTCAGACATTAAGAAGATATAAATGGCAGTTGTCAGTACAGTGGTGATTAGATTGCATGTTTTTTTCTAATCTTCATTCATTATTACTTCCCTGTTATCTTATCACACTAGAGCATGAGATGCTGGTCATCAACAGAAACATTATACTGGCAATAAGCCAGGTCTTTTTGTCAGGAAAAATACATTATCAACTAGACTGGGAGTCAGCACAATTTCACAATGCTGCAGTAATGCATTTTCTGACTCTCCCACACACAGACATATTTAGAGGGGGGTGAGTTTGTATTTGCTGAATTCATGTTTTCTCCGTGACGAGGCAGAGTCCTTCCCTCCCACAGCTGTACTATCTGCACTTAGGTTATCCACACTTGTCGTAGTTTAGTGTAAATATTAGACAGTTTAGTCGACCTTGTTATGCCCAACACGACCCGGAAAATGTTATATTTCCGTACCATTGTTATACTGTTGGCTGTGATAGTTTGTCATCTTCTACAGGAGTCTGCCTTCCCTGCTGCCTCTTGTATTCAGCTGCTGGAACGTCAATGTCTTTGTTTCAGCAACCTGCTTTTATGGCCTAAATTACAAAGTAGAACACCTTCCCCTCTATCTCTGGCCTCCTTCACTGTGTACGTCCTCTCTCCTGAGGCACAGGGGAGCCGCCTGTCAGTGTGAACACGTCGTCTGACATCAACCTTTAAAACAGCAGCGTACCGTACCCCAGAAAAGCATGTGGTTATTTAGATGTTTTGGGAGCATTTCTGCCTATTGTTCTTAAAGACAGTGAAGAGGGGACAAGAGAGTGAAGAGGGGGACAAGACCGTGAAGAGGGGACAATACAGTGAAGAGGGGACAATACAGTGAAAAGGGGGACAATACAGTGAAGAGGGGACAAGACAGTGAAGAGGGGACAAGAGAGTGAAGAGGGGACAAGACCGTGAAGAGGGGACAAGAGAGTGAAGAGGGGACAAGACCGTGAAGAGGGGGACAAGACAGTTAGGGAGAGAGAGAAGAGAGGACATGTAGCAAAGGTTTGAAACGAGGCCTCTATGTTAAGGCCTCAGCCTACGGGTATTTGCACTTCTCTGGTGAGCTATCAGGGTTCTCCAGAGAAGCCAGGAAAAGGACGTCCAGCTGTGTTGTAATTGATCAGGCTGATCAGACTGATGATAAACGTAACGCCGATGAAGGAAGGCGTGTTCTCAGGTCTCACTGTGACACAGATAATTAGCTGCAGCTGCAGAAACTGTCACAACAAAGATAAGTCAATTAGAGGTTATGAAAACAAAGTATTTGAGATGATTTCGGGAGGGACAAATTGAAGCCTGGTCTTATTATGAATCCAGAAATGAGGAAAACAAAACAGCTCTGGACGATAATTAGAAACATTTCTTTAAATTAACAATGTCGACAATTTACTGATGTGGAAAACAAGAAAAATCCATCGACAATTGGATGCAGAATACCAAACAATTTTCTTCCAAATGGCTCTAGGAGGACTTGGTCAGCCCCAAACTGCTTTTTGTTAGGAGCGAGTTGTTGGAGAGATTTATGGAGCCTGCCAACAGTGTTTCTGTGGTGCTTGGAAGAAAAAAAAGTAATCCTCACACTATTTTCTCATTGCCCCCAACAGTGACCTTAATTCAATCTTTTAACTCTTTTCACCCACATTGGTTCCCAGCCGGTCCTTCGTGAAACCTTTGTCGTTGAGGAATGTCAGGAATCGAATGGAAAGGCAGCGTGAAGTCAGGTAGGTAGTTAATAATAATTAATTTGATATGTAACGCGCTCTTCATTCATAGGAATCTCAGATTGCCAACATATTAGAAACTAACTATAATAATACAATAAAATACATTTTAACATAAGCATAGTAGAAAACTTTGTAACATTAACATAAGATTTAACACAAGGCCAGAAATGCCTTCCTGAATAAAAATGTTTTTAGTCCAGTTTTAAAGGAGTCCAGCATCTGTGTTGCCCTATATGAGTTCAGTATGCAGCCTGTCAGAGTCCACTCCCAGGGGGACGGCCCTATTCTACATCCTCATCCTGTCCTAGAATTCCAGCCCACCGAACAGTCATGTCCAACAGTTAAATTGCTTTTAAAGAAGGTGAAAACTGCAGGATGGGCCAGTTTGCATGTGATAACTGGGTCTTCACGTCCTCTGGGACATATTCAAGCACAGCTACCTGAAATGTATTTTCACAAAATGTTACTTTACTGTCACTGAAGGTGACATGTTTTCTCACACTGTGAGCAGCATGAGTGTGTGTGTACGTGTGTGTGTGTGTGTGTGTGTGTGTGTGTACGTGTATGCTTGTTTACAAACACGTGTGATAGCCATGTCACCGTAATTGTATAGGATGCATCGACTGAGCTGCAAGAGACTTGCAGAGGCGTGTAGCGGATACAGACAGTATTGATGCACAAATCCTGTTGAATCCAAATGAATTCCAGCCAGAGAATAAAAGCAGTCATTGGACTGGCAGCAATACCACCCTGTATATTCCCATCCTGCCTTATCACTGGGAGGTAAGTCTGGTCTGAGCTTTTCAGTCAATCTGAGAGCTGGTTGTAGCAGGTTGTTGCAGGTTCCACGGCCCGTCTGGTGTCAGAATGCAGGCAGGTTCTACGATGTGTCTGGTGTCAGAACGTGAGCAGGTTCCACGATGTGTCTGGTGTCAGAATGCAGGCAGGTTCTACGATGTGTCTGGTGTCAGAACGTGAGCAGGTTCCACGATGTGTCTGGTGTCAGAATGCAGGCAGGTTCTACGATGTGTCTGGTGTCAGAACGTGAGCAGGTTCCACGATGTGTCTGGTGTCAGAATGCAGGCAGGTTCTACGATGTGTCTGGTGTCAGAACGTGAGCAGGTTCCACGATGTGTCTGGTGTCAGAATGCAGGCAGGTTCTACGATGTGTCTAGTGTCAGAACGTGAGCAGGTTCCACGATGTGTCTGGTGTCAGAACGTAGGCAGGTTCCACGGCCCGTCTGGTGTCAGAACGTGAGCAGGTTCCACGATGTGTCTGGTGTCAGAACGCGAGCAGGTTCCACGGCCCGTCTGGTGTCAGAACGTGAGCAGGTTCCACGGTGTGTCTGGTGTCAGAACGCGAGCAGGTTCCACGATGTGTCTGGTGTCAGAACGCAGGCAGGTTCCACGGTGTGTCTGGTGTCAGAACGCGAGCAGGTTCCACGGTGTGTCTGGTGTCAGAACGCGAGCAGGTTCCACGGCCCGTCTGGTGTCAGAACGTGAGCAGGTTCCACGATGTGTCTGGTGTCAGAACGCGAGCAGGTTCCACGATGTGTCTGGTGTCAGAACGCGAGCAGGTTCCACGGCGGCGTGCCAGGCGTCAGGCTGGGGGACCGGGAGGATGACGAGGCAGCGAGCTGCAGAACGTCTCAGACGGAAGGCGGGAGCTAAGGGGATTTCCCCCCCCGTCTGAAACGCTTCACTCCCAGCGCTGTCGTCACGGGGAGGAGGGAGGAGGGAGGAAGAGGAGGATAAGGGGGGTGAGGAGGGGGGGGTGGAACACTGTTTCTCAATGATGAAATTCTTTTCATCTGCCCTCATTTGCATAACAAAGAGGTGTAGAATGCATTCTATACGGCCCTCTGCAACTGTGAGCTCTGGCTCGGGGGGCTGCCTCCTCAACACACTGTCCTACTTCCAGGAATGGAATCATCCTCTCCTTCTCCTTACACAGTGTTGCTCCATGGTGAGGGCGCACTAGAATCATAAAACCACAGAATGGGCCTTCGTTTTGGGGAGATCGCACTTGCTGCATCGTACTCTGTGGCGGCGGTGAGGAGGGAATTCTATTCTACTACAGGACCGACTCAGAGCGTCTCTCTAATGGAATCCAGACAGAAGCAGGCGAGCAGCCAGAGGTCAGCTTCTCAACGACAGGCCCGACTGAAGATGACAGGCAGCGTGTTGAGCCAAGATGGAGGACCGACTGAAGATGACAGGCAGCGTGTTGAGCCAGGATGGAGGACCGACTGAAGATGACAGGCAGCGTGTTGAGCCAAGATGGAGGACAGACTGAAGATGACAGGCAGCGTGTTGAGCCAAGATGGAGGACAGACTGAAGATGACAGGCAGCGTGTTGAGCCAAGATGGAGGACCGACTGAAGATGACAGGCAGCGTGTTGAGCCAAGATGGAGGACCGACTGAAGATGACAGGCAGCGTGTTGAGCCAAGATGGAGGACAGACAGCTGGATGAGGAGCAGACACACAGATAACACAGACAGACTCGAGCACCGTGGGGTTTTTTAAACTTCAGCAGAACGCCTCGAGGGGAGAACGTCTTTGAACTAAATTCTGTTGACTATTTGTTTGCCCTTCATTTAACTCTTGATTATGTGGGAAACGATCCATACTTCGCTCCCTCGCAATGCATCGGATTAATAGGACGCTTACGCGGGCCGATTTCTGATCAATAACCACATGGCTCTTCAGATCTTAGTGTGTCTGTTGCGAGGGTCCCCTGGCTGTATCAAAGCAGTCCTTTGGACACAGTGTTCTCAGCGACACAAACAGCTCTCCAGATTCTACATCCTCTTGCTTGATCAGGCCTTAACAGGGTCTGCAGCTAAATATATCTTCGAGTAACAGTCGACTGGTCTGTTGAGCTCATTGGGTACTTGCAGGAATGAATCCAGACACAGGCAAAATGCATTACATAAATTATGCTTAAGCAGTGCTGGTAGGTCATTCAGATATTCAATACGGCACTTGAAGAGGTCGTCAGGATTTGCAGATTCAGAAGGTTGTAAGAAGGGCCCTGGCTCGATGTATCGATCTCCCCTCGCTGAGAGCTGCTTTCAATTTCCCAACAATTAAAAGCATCTGAAGGTTAATACGCTACATTGTTAATCTGTTCTGCTGGGTGAAAATGTTCTTGTTCTCCAAGAATCTGTCTCTCCCTCTTCTCTCTCTTCCAACTCCGTTCAATCTCTCTCTCTCCACGGGAAAATTAAATACAAATTAAATAATGTTATAGTTTTTTTGGTCCCGACTCTGAATGAGGTGGGGCGATCACTCAGCGCCTGATGGATGGTCGGGTCAAATCCTTGGCAGGATCGTATCCATAATCCACTGCAGGGGTCGTTTGACAATTAGCCACGTCCACTGGCAGCCTTTATAATGATGCATGTGTAGGGAGGGTTAAAGAAAAAGGGGAGGAAGAGGAGGAGGAAGAGGAGGAGGAGGAGGAGGAGGAGGGAAGGGAGAAGAGAGGAGGAGGAGGCAAGAGGAAGGGAGAAGAGAGGAGGAGAGGAGGAGGACGAGAAGAGGAGGAAGGGGAGGAAGGGAGGAAGGGAGGAGGAAGAGGAGGAAGGGAGAAGAGAGGAGGAGGAGGAGGAAGAGGAGGAAGAGGAGGGAAGGGAGGAGGAGGAGGAGGAAGAGGAGGAGAGGAGGAAGGGAGAAGAGAGGAGGAGGAGGAAGAGGAGGAAGGGTAGGAAGGGAGAAGGGAGGAGGGAAGAGGAGGAAGGGAGAAGAGAGAGAGGAGGAGGAGGAAGGGAGAAGAGAGGAGGAGGAAGAGAGGAAGGGGAGGAAGGGAGAAGGGAGGAGGAAGAGGAGGAAGGGAGAAGAGAGGAGGAGGAAGAGGAGGAAGAGGAAGAAGAGGAAGAGGAAGAGGAAGAGGAGGAGGAAGAGAAGAGGAGGAGGAAGGAGGAAGGGAGA